>JANAVB010035620.1:6607208-6747208 GCA_029216955.1 Iris pallida
CTACCAGCTTGCCGAGAAGATCGGTCCGCTTCGCGTCGACTCGTCGAGACCTCCTCGAACAAGAAGTACCAGCGGCGCCGCTAAAATTTTACTTGCCCATGCCATTGTCTGAAATTTTATTTTTCATTTAACAATTTAATATTTTGTTAATAAAGCTACATGTCATGGTGGTGGTGGTGAACTGAGGAAACCTACTTCTGAGTCGGGCGGATTATTTTTTAACTTTTCTAAAGATAATATTTTCGAGGAAATATTTTTTGGACAAAAATGGCCATTCTCTTTGCTTTTAACACTTAGAATGGTACATTTACGGAGAATGGTACATTTAGACGGAGAATACGGCGAATGGCCATTCTCTTTGCTTTAATGTGGCGAATGGACGTGAATACGGCGAATGACGGAGAATGGCCATTCTCTTTGCTTTAATATGGCGAACGACGGTGATACGGCCATGGACGATAATGACCTTTCTCTTTGCTTTTAATACGGCGAATGGACGGAGAATGGTACATTTAGGACGGAGAATGGACGGAGAATACGGCGAATGGCCATTCTCTTTGCTTTAATACGGCGAATGGACGGTGAATACGGCGAATGACGGAAATGGCCATTCTTTTTGCTTTCAAGAAGGAACATGGCCTTTCTCTTTGCTTTTATACGGCGAATGGACGAGAATGGTACATTTAGGACAAGAATGGTACATTAAGGAAGCCTACAAAAGCTCGTTCTCTCAAATCTCTTCTTTGTGTAAATTAAATCCAAGGAGGACACAATCCCTAATTTTAGTTATTGCTTAGCAGAGTCTGCTTAGTTGTTGTAAATTGTGGTGTTGCTTCTGTGACACTTTTATCTTTAATCTCATGTTTTCTATGAATGTCTTCTGTTTGATTTTGATTTAGTAATCTTTCCGTATTTAGTTTTTTTGTTTCATCTAACAATTTAATATTTTTTTTTATAAATCTACAGGGCATGGTGGTGGTGGAAGAGAAACGGAGATGAAGAAGAAAAGTAGAAGTTCCGGTTCGCGGTGGACTTCGTCGAGTTCCTCAATCAAGCGGAATTAAACCTCTTATAGATTCCTTAATTGGAGTTGATCACGATAACCTTTGTAATTTTCAAACGGATAGTAGAATCTTCCTCGAGCCCTCCTCAATCAAACGCTAGTAATCTTCCTCGAGCCCTCCTTAATCAACGGCTAGTAGATTGTTTGCTAGTCTCGAATTTATTTCTTTCCATCTTTCTCACTTTTTGTACTTCTCTCTTGCTATATATACAATAGTTTTCTTGTTTCAGTACTATTATTCATTCTGAAATACATAGAAAGTTTTCTGAAATACAATAGTTTTCTTGTTCTCAAGTGTCTACTCGTGCGGGGGAAATGTAGAAGACGTAGAAGATTGGATGCCAAACCAAATGAAACCTTCATTCCGCGTTTGTTGCGCAAGATGAAGAACATCTGGCGACGATTTCAGCTGATGTTGCAAAGATAAAAATTGAAACAAATTAAGTTTCTCGGCGTTTGGATAAGATTGAGAATCTCCAGCTTTGAAGCAGGTATCTTCATCTAGAGCATTTAATAATGTGAAGGTGGTTTCCGTTGAATCTTCTTCCGAAGAGGACGTGGAGCTACAGTCTCGTAGTAAAGGATTGGACCGATATCTCGCATTGGAAGCTATAGAAGAAGAAACTGTCTTTAGCAGTCCTTCTAAAAGAATGCGTATAAATATAATCCGGTCACACCATCCAAAAATTTAATAAGTGGTTCAACCTCGAAGCCTAGCAATTGTACTAGTGTTTCTTCGAGATATTACGACTATATTTTTGCAGATGAGAGAGATGACGAGTAAGTAATATGAGTTTTGATTTTATTCCAACAGTTTTTTTCTCCTAATTTATTCGTTTCTTTTCTTAGTGAAATATCATCTTGCAACAAACCTATGTGTCGCGGTGGGAGATGAAGACCTTAGCTCCTTTAACGAGAATTACCAATGGGTATGTATAGATAGTAATTTCTTCTTAGATGCCATCTATGTTTACTTCGATTCCATCGCTGATATTTAATGTTTTATTCAGATTAATATTGTCTCTGCTATTCTCACCGCGGAGGAACGGAAAAGAACCTCCAATAAAGCTAAAGTATGGTTTTTACCAATAAGGAGTCGGTGGTGAGCATTTTTATTCTTCATGCAATGATTACAATTTTCTCGTTTGTTTGTGTAGTACCCGCTCCGCCCTAGCGGAACGCCGATTCCAAACGGCAAGTGCAACGACTCAAACGAGCGTCGACCCGAAGAGTTGCTTCGTCCCGATGAAGTATCGATGCGAATCGATGCAAGGCTTACATTGGCCCGACAGGATGAATCCGACTTAGACTTTCAAAGGCGCGCTCGGAATATCGCTCGGCCGATGCGAACATCGCTAAGGTGGGTGGCTCCGATGAACCCGTCTTTGCTTAGCCTATGCACATAATAATGCGGACACAAACACGAGAATCGCTAGGCGATAACATCTTGCATGCTAATAAATGACCCAACGCACCTAGCTAAGGGAATAATCCCAACTTGTATGCTTGTATAGATATGGAAAGTAACATGGAAAATACGAGAACTCTCGCCGCGCTCCATGCTCGTGCTACGGCACAAGCCTACGTTGATGCTCCCTATACGTCCAAACAATCAAACAATGAATGGGTTACAACAATGAAACGGAAAGACTATCAATATAGTCGCACCGTGTAGATTATAGCAACATTGAAAGGCTATGGGACCGATGGGTCGCCAAGGCGACTCCCATACGAGGAGTCGTGTAATGTATAAATGAAAGAGCAAACGAATAAGTGAATCAACGAATGAATACGTGAATGAATCGATGAACTAATGAACAAGTGAAAGAAAGAAAAGGAAAGGAAACTTGAAAAGATAAGAAAAAAGAGAGGATTAGCGACAGGTGTGACGGGCACGTGCATCGGGGCTCGCTACCCGCTGTACGGACGCCAACCTGGTCGATAACGTAAGAAGGCTAAGGGTTAGCCTAAGGCTCAAAGACAGCCATTAAGTTAAAATGATAATAAAATACGAAATGGTCGTGGACAACGGCACGAGCGAGGGGTGGCGTATGCTGTGACCGTGAAAGGGGATTCCGCGGCATGATCAAAGGGGGGATATGCCGGCCTAGGCGGATCCAAAAGGGGCTTACGGGCTGCTTGGGGGCGGGCTTGGGCACCAAGACGTAAGTGCGGGGTATATTTCAAGAGACTATCAGGGTGAACCAGCCGCACGCCATGATAGGTGAGAAAATACCAAGGAGAAAGTCCAGGATGGCTTGTGGTGCCAGCGACCGATGCATATAGATTAAGTGGGCTTTGCTGGTGGCAATCCACGTGCAAGTCCTTGCATTGAAATCAAAGTAGTCTAAGTTAAAAGTTAAATGAACAAGTGCCTACTGAATGACTTGAAATGTGCCACTCCAAAATGATAATGAGTACAAATGAGTTAAAAAATACGTCTACGTTATGTTTTACACATGAACTGTTGTCTAACTTGGTTTGCTCTGAACAGGGAAGGCCGGACGGTAAGTATGGGTAAGTTGTGCATGTATTTCCATGCGACACTTGAAATCGGTAACACGGGATAGGTTATATCATATGCCATGTAAATGACCCTAAGGCAAGATTAGAAAGACAATGATAGAGATGCACACAAGTAAATAAACGTGTTCGGTAATGATAGTGATTATGGGCGAGCTAGCCTCCCCACCAGTGCATAACAATGTACTGATAACCCCACAGTCTACTTGCAGGATGCAGGAGATGCCGACGGGTGCGGAGCTTCAATCGACGTGCTAAGGCGCGGAGCTATCTCTGGGCCTTGGAGCGTTGCAAGGAGCTGGAGCACCATATACGGGACATAATGTATCGGAACATCGCCATGTATCCTTCCATGTTGTAAGCCATTTGGCACGCCTTTTATGTTTCAGAGAGAGAGAGCTTGAGCGACTTGTAATATCGGCCTAGCGCCGCTTGTAAACTTGTTGAATATCAATAAAGAATTTGGTTTCGCTTCAATTGTGTTCATTTATATTCCGCTGCAAATGGGGACACTCTGTGCGACTCTGTGGCCTAGAACTCAAATCGGCCGTTTCTGGACTTGGCCTTGCACGGGCGCAACCTAGGCCCGTGCGGCATCACGCCTTAGCGAGGACGATCGCTCCTACGGGAGCGGGGCGTGACAGTTTGTCCTTCTTAATGTATTAATTGATGTGAATGTAGAAAGCCACGTTACCTCCATCCGTCAAAAAGCCTTATGAAATATGGAAGAAGTATAAATACTTTCAGGATTACATGGGATCTTTAAGCACTTGTAAAGAGGTATTAATGTATTTATGTTTAATTATTAATCCTAATTTTCTAAAATTTACTAATTTGTTTTACCTAATTATCCTGATTCAGATATGCATACCCATTCATTTGGACGAACACTATACTCTTGCAAGAGTTGTGTTTAAAAACAGGACTGTTGAAATTTGGGACTCACTTGCATCTGAAGATGATCCGATTCAAAGCAGAACAGTTATAAAAGAATAGTAAGCTCATATTCATCAATTTTTGAATTGGGTACAAGAATACGCATTATACTAATACATATTTGTTTTCTGGTAATTGTAGCTTTCAAATTTGGATATCTTTCTCCAAGAAGAGATTTTGAAGCTGAAAGATGCTAGGTTCAGCTTTTCTACTTTTGCAATAAAACGTCCTTCTTATGTTCCCCGCCAAGGCAATTTACTTGATTGTGGAACTTTTTTAATTGCATTCATGAAAGACCGATGTAGCCTGGACTACCGTTCTATCGATGTAAGTATGAAAATATGTCGTCAAAAACTTCAACTTTTTAGAGCAATATTTTTGATGTTATGTTTGTTATATGCAGTTTGATGCGGAAAAGGAAAGACGCATAGTTGCTGAATGGATTACAACTTCAGAGCACAATGAAGAGCTAATAAGAAGTCCAAACTGGTTGAATATGGAAGACGATGATTTTTTTTCCTTCTTCTTTTATATTTAATGTATGGAAAACCCTAATGTATTATGTTCATTTGTTTTGTGAGTTGTAATGACATTTTTGCCAAACGGCTTCAATTCTTTTTGATTAAGCAGAAAAGAGTCTTTTGCACTTCCATCGAATGACATTTTTGCCCTTCTAATTAATTCAAAACACCCCCCGAACCCTTTTTTTAAAAAAGAAAAGGGAAAAGAAAAACCGTTTCGGAGCTTCCTCTTCTTCCATATTCCAGTCTGTACTCAAACCTAGGTCATTCTCCTCCAAAATCTTCAAACCTTCCTCCCCATTCGCAATATTCATACCATGTCGGCATCAGCGGCAGAATCATCACCGGCAGCATTACCAAATAGAGAAGATGCACCAGTTACAGAAAATCCAAAAGCGACAGACGGAGAACAACGGAAACCCTATTCTAAGAAAGTTGCAAAAAAGAAAAAGGAAAAAGTTGCTAAACAAAAAGAAGTGCAAGAAGAAGTGCAAACAGAAGGTATAACTTTGATTTTATGTTCGCAAATTCTGTATATATTTCAAGGAAAATGACATTCTCCGTCATAAAACGCATTTGAATGTTAAATTCTATTCGCCGTTTAATTTGGAACGGATAATGTCATTCTCCGTCTAACTTGAAACGGAGAATGCCGTTCCCAGTGTTAAAACCCATAAGAATGGCCATTCTCCGACCTAATTTTTGGTTTTTTTTTTTGTTTTGCAGAAAGAAAATCTGTCCGGAATAAGGATTCAAGACTTTTCCGTTCTACCTTCAAGCCAATGCTAAATCTTATGGAGGAGGTCAATCGAGATGCTGGCCGTTTACCTGAGCCAGTTATTGGTTCCTTGAAGAATACCGGTTTCTGGAATTTTGTCGAGGTTTTCTACCAAAACAGAGTCCACGTCTCCGAAATGGCCAAGGTAACGGAAGGGCTTGAGAATTTAATTGCAAGTTACACAGAAGAAGAAGATGGCGTCGGGTGCTTTGAATTGAGCACCAATGTTAAAATCGCGCCAAGCGTCAAGGATATGGCAGTCATATTCGGTCTACCGCTGAATGAAGAAAGCGTTGATGATGTTTCTTACAGAAGATTGATAAAGGAAAAACAACAGCAGCCCACACCACCAGCATCATTGAGCCTGTGCAGAGATCATTTCACAAGATTGCTGGCTAATACTAAGGGCAAACACTCAGAAGTCACGAATAAGGAAGTGAGAGACAAGTTCTTTGAATTGTTACGACGGCTTCGTGGCGGAGATAACGCTGTTAATCCAGATGATTTGGCCAAGCTAATAATCTTCCACTTGTGCCAAACTGTATTCTTCACAAAGTCTGGCGGTTCAAATTTGCCGTACAGATTCTTGGCCTTGGTAGACAGTGTGGACGTGATCAAGAGTATATGCTGGCCAAGGTTAATCCTGGCATATGTAATGGATAGCTTAAAGAGGAGTAGAAGCAAAACTGAACAGGGGGATTACTCAATGGCTTTCCACAAATTGGAAGGTTGCACAATATACTTCCTCTATTGGTTTGCAGAACATAGTAAATTTGTGGAAAGGAAGTTCGCCCCAATTCCTGATTACCCAAGATTTTTCACATGGAATGGGTACGATATCTCAAACTTCCTCAAGGCCGAATATCACAACAAAATGAGATCGAAGATGATATTGGAAGATCTGGTTATACCTGTTGGGGAAGAAGAAGGGCACAAAGAAGAGGAGCCACCTATAGAAGAAGTTGAAAAAGAGGGAGAGGAAGAACACCAAGAAGCAGGTGGGGATAATTTTGATGAACAACGGATAACACCGCATCATGAAATGGGCGCTGTGATGGACGACTCAGCAAAGGAATTGGAGGATTTGAGAAGACATCATTCTGATATTCTTGCGCAGAATGAAGAACTGAAAGAAAAGTTGAAAGAGATGGAGGCACAAGGAGCGCAGTTACGTGCAGCCAACTTTGAGAATGCCATACTCAAAGAAAAGCTGAAAGTGCTCCAGGCAGAAGAAGAGCAACAACGTGCAGTCAACGTTGTGATGGAGGGCTCTGTGCATGAACTGGAGGATTTGAGAAGACATCATTCTGATATTCTTGCGCAGAATGAAGAACTCAAAGAAAAGTTGAAAGAGCTCGAGGCACAAGAATCACAACAACGTACAGTCAACGTTCTGATGGAGGGCTCTGTGCATGAACTGGAGGATTTGAGAAAGCAGAATTCTGTTCTTAAAGCGCAGAATGAAGAACTCAAAGAAAATTTAAAAGAGATGGAGGCACAAGGAGCGCAGTTACGTGCAGCCAACCTTGAGAACGAGAAACTCAAAGAAAAGCTGAAAGAGCTCGAGGCACAAGAATTACAACAACGTGCAGTCAACGTTCTGATGGAGGGCTCTGTGCATGAACTGGAGGATTTGAGAAAGCAGAATTCTGTTCTTAAATCAGATCTACATGCACAAGGTAAAATCTTTTCTATTTCAAATTCTGATTTGTAATCTTCCAGGAGAATGACTATTCTCCGTGTACTATAACACGGAGAATAGTCATTCTCCGTGTTATTTGGAACGGATAATTGCTATTCCATATCATGTCGATACTGGAAAGGTTATTCTCCGTGTAATTCCAAACGGAGAATTCTATTCTCCGTATTATATTATACGGAGAATGTCATTCTCCGTGTTAGGTTCACATCATACATTTCATTGTTGTTTGTTTTATTTCAGTGCGAAACAACCAAACAACTCAGAGAAACAAATGAAAGGCTCGTTGAGGAGAAAAGGGAGCTTCAAAATAAAGTTGAATCATTTAAGATTGAAGCCAATGAAAAGGATTGCAAAATTAAAGATCTCGAAGCCATGGCTAAAGTACTTCAGAATGAGGAGTTACAAGCTGCTGCTGAACCTGCTGCTCCAAGAGAAGTCAGAAGAAGAGGAGGATCGGGGGGAAAGAGGTTAATTAAAAAGCAATACAGTTGGAGAGGCTAATAAAAGCGGAAGGTTAATGACGCTACGAAATCCCGAGAAGACGCCAAAATGGCTGAATTAAAGAAGAACCACGTCATACTAAGGGAATGCGATGAACTCTTACTTTGGAAACATGCGGATGAAGAGCTGAAGAAACAATACATCGACATCGTAATTCCCAGAAAGAATTCTCCAAAGTATGTATTCTGAACCCTTTTTTTCGTTCGTTTTTTCTAGACTTTTTTCACAATTATGTAATGAGAATCTATATTTATTAATTAATCTAAACTAAATTATGTGCAGTGATATGGTATACGAATTTTATCCGGAAAGGGTGAAAATGAAGTTTCAGTCCAGCTGTCGGCAGTAGACATGCAAGACATACTCAACTATGACGACATGGAGGCTGGCATACTAGACATAATAATAAGAAAGCTGAGAGAAATTCAACGCAGTAAAGGTGTGCCCCGTCTAGTTCGAAGGAGGTACCATTGATCCAGAAAAAAAAGCCGGGGGCCCAATCACATAAGTGGTCTGCATTCATGACGGCCCACACATTGGTAAGTATTCAAACAGAAAAATCCATATTCATGTGTACACCGATGAAAAATGACAGAAAAAAAATTACTCATGATATTGTGTATTGTTTTTGGGAAACAACAGACCGTCATTCAACGTGTCAATGAAGAAACCGCAAAACCCGGCGCCTATGAAGACATCCAAAAATAGAAGACTTCGTCATGGGTTTGGAGGACGACATAGAGTTGTTATTCATCCCACTTTTTAATGCAACCATCAAACACTATACTCTGCTCACATTCAACTTTATCTCCTACGACTGGACACACTACAACTCCTTGTTGCAAACCACGTACGATACGTGCAAGGTGGATGCAGAATTAACGAAGAAAACCTTAGAGCCTATCGTCAGGAGAAAAGTTGATATGATGAGGGAGAGATGCCCGGCGAAGAAGGAGTATGAGAGCAAAGTGCTGAATTGTTCTCTAAATTGCCCACAACAACGGGCACCCAACTGCCTCTTGTACACGGCGTATTATATGAATAGGTTGACGACTCCTCCCTTCGAAATACCGGGAGGAAATGACAATGAAACTCACCAGAAGATTACAAAGATGAGGTTGTCATGGGCTAAGGAGTTGCTTTCAAGCAAATATGTAAATCGATCCTAGCAATGACATTGTAAAACAACAATGTAATTATGATGTAATTGGGCAAGGAACTTCTGTCTTTTATAAGCTCTGCTTTTATAATATAATCATTTTTGAATTACATTTACATCGTCGAAACCACGAAAAGTTTGACTTTTATTTACATATGAAACAACTCGAACTCATGCGCCAAAAGGGCAGTGGGTTCCTTAGCCTCAGGAGTCTATCTGTTCGACATGTTCCTTGTTGAAGAAGTGTGGCCTTGCATGGTGCTCTCCCTCAAACAAAATTCCTTGAGGCAGTGGGTTCATTTGCCTCAGTGAGTTCCTTTGCACGGAGGATGCACGATGAAGTGACTTGCCTCAAGGAGTCATGCTACGGTTCCTATGCTCTGACCATGCACGATCAATAGCATCTACCACGCGGACACGAACTGAAAGACGACAGAGAGCAACACTCCTTGACAGTCGAAGCTTTCAATTGGATTACTTGAAGCAAAACACTTCATCGTGTCATCGTCAGAGGTGTGTTGTTCTCAAGGAATTCAATTGAAGTCCGCGTCGTATTCATCGTGCATCGTCAGAGCATAGAAAACCGTTGCATGACTCCTTGAGGCAAGTCACTTCATCGTGCATCCTCCGTGCAAAGGAACTCACTGAGGCAAAGGAACCCACTGCATCAAGGAATTTTGTTTTGAGGGAGAGCACCATGCAAGGCCACACTTCTACAACAAGGAACATGTCGAACAGATAGACTCCTGAGGCTAAGGAACCCCCTGTCCCTTTTGAATTTTGTTAACTTGTGGCAGAGCACCGTGCAAAGCCATACTTGTTCAACAAGGAACATGTCGAACAGATAGACTCCAGGCAGCAAAGGAACACCGTGCATAGTCCGAGCCAATCAACGTGCGGGCGCTTCGACAGAGCGTGGGTTGGCAATAATTCCAAACCCACGCACATGTCAGTCTTCTGAAGGACTTCACCACCAAAGCTTCTTCGAACGGGGAGATCGACAACCAAGAGGAAAGAGTCTTGCCAAGGTGGAGGATCGGTAGAGTCCATCGCCGCAAGAAAAGCTAAGTGAGATGAGAACAAACTCTCTCTACACTACTGGCATTTATAGGCATGGAACAACTCGGACTCATGCGCCAAAAAGGCAGCCACTTCGAATTCTGCCCCTGCTCAATTAAAGCTAAGTAAGACTGGAACAATTAATTTCCTTCAATACCAATGCCATTAATACCAATGAATATGCCCCTTCGAATTCTGCCAACTTTCATACCCCATACTGTATCAAAGTTTTTTCTTTAAACAGTAGGTGTGCTCGTAGCAGTGATCTTAGTAGGTTCATCTTTCCTAATAGCATAATCTATGTCCATGCACCCTAATTGAAGGAGAACTCTCTCCTTCCAAATCTTAAAGTTGTCTCCCCCAAGTTCAGGAACCTCACAGTGAATATCAGAGATACTAGGTAAAATTGCACAAAAGATTACAAGTTTATTAATATATAAGACTTTAAAAAAAACAATTGTTTTACCAATATAAAAACATGCAATAAAATGAATCGGATTTTCATTAAAAATTGCCTGCGGGCTAAAATTCCAATTCAATCAGATTAATTAACTTACAAAAAAGTATAAATAAAACAAAATATTGTTATAGTCAAGATTTGAACCAATGACATCTTGAATACAAGTCTAGCAGTGTAACCACGATACCACAATAGCATTCTCCGTGTTTTATTAAACGGAGAATAACATTCTCCGTTTTGAATTAAACGGAGAATAGCTTCACAGTGTTAAAAACAAATTAGAAGTTCATTCTCCGTTTTAAATTGAAACGGAAATATCATTCTCCGTTTTAAAATAAAACGGAGAATATCATTCTCCGTTTTAAATTAAAACGGAGAATGACATTTGCCACATAAGAATGACATTGTAAACAACAATGTAATTATGATGTAATTGGGCAAGGAACTTCTGTCTTTGATAAGCTCTGCTTTTATAATATAATCATTTTTGAATTACATTTACATTGTCAAAACCATGAAAAGTTTGACTTTTATTTACATATGAAACAACTCGAACTCATGCGCCAAAAGGGCAGTCATTTTTATAATAAGATCTCCCAAATTATGCCATTTATTGGCAAAATTTAACAACTCGAACTCATGCGCCAAGCTGCAGTCACTTTTATTGTCATTAATACCAATGAACCTGCCATTTATATGCCATTAATACCAATGAATTCTTCCATTTATATGCCATTTATTCCTAATGAATCTGCCCCTTCGGATTATATTCTCCGTTTTAGTTGGAACGGAGAATCACTACAAGAAAAATGGCTTTTCTTGACGGTTTTTCCCCCGTCAAGAAAGACTTTTCTTGACGGTTTTGGATCCGTCATCTAGGCCCCCGTCAAGAAAAGTCGACACTTTTCTTGACGGTTTTTTGTTTGTATCCTTGACGGTTTTAAACCGTCAAGAAACATGCGTTATCTTGACGGTTTTAAACCGTCAATAAAACAAACAAAAAACCGTCAAAAAGTGTCGACTTTTCTTGACGGGGGCCTAGATGACGGCTAATAACCGTCAAGAAAAGTCTTTCTTGACGGGGAAAAACCGTCAAGAAATTGTTTTTTGGTGTTTGCAAACCGTCACGAAATGAATTATTTTTTGACGTTCTTGCAACCGTCAAGAATCCAATTACCAAATACACATAATTACACAGAATCCAATTCCAGAATCAATATATAATATCACAAGCATCACACAACTATAATACACAATTTTTATATTAAAAATACGTTGTTCGTACATCCAAACATCCAACAAGTACATCCAACCACAAACACGTTCGTACACCATAAATATCCTAAACATTTATAGGAGTAAATTAACCAAAATATCTCTGAACCCAGAGCAGCATGCAACAAGTACATCCAACAAGTACATCCAAACGTCCAACCACAAACACGTTCGTACACCATATATACATATCCAAAACATATTTACAGGAGTAGATTAACCAAAATATATCTGAACCCAGAGCAGCATTTCCTTTAGGTTAATCTGCAAACAAGGTGAACATAACATTATAAGTCAGCAACACAACTGAAATTCAATCAAATTTTGAATTGTCAATACAAGTATCCTACATAATCCAGTGTATCATTAAGACTGATACTTGAAAAAAAGTGATATTTAAAGTGATAGCCTAGCGTATGACTATAAGAAACTGAAACTCAAAATAAACTACAGCGTATCAACTATTTGCGCAAGTTTCTTATGTTCCAACTGAAAAACATATTTTCTGATGCATTGCTTATTGCACCTAGGTTGGAAGAAAATGACAGAAAATGAGAGTGACAACTACCTTGGCCTCACTGGACTAGTACCATACTTGGATGCTTGGTCAGCCTCCTTGCCTAGTCCTCTAAGCACAAATGTCAAGTACTGGAGGCCTTGTGAACTTAATTCCTAATTCTTCTCGTCCAAGTATCCTTGTTCTCTGATTTACAAGATTCCTACTTCGACTATGTTGTCTCGAGCTTTCCTGCATGGGGGCTATTGGCATGGAAGCAAAAAAATATCGTGGAAACAAGAAACAAGCATGAATGCTCACGAAGACTGGTTGGTTAATTGCTTACAGAAAATCCTAGTTTTTTGTTTCCCTAATGTTTCACAAACTAATGTAATGTTGACCAATTGTCAGCTTTGAATTGCCCTTAAGAATTTTTGGCATCCATTGTTGTGTAACTGGAAGATGTACCTTATCTTAACTACTTAAAAAAGATACAATGTTGTGGCAGTATAATATTTTAGTAAATTTTTGTGTCCATTTTGTGCAACATAAATGAGGTAGTGAATATCCTGACTATAGAAAATAATAGGAATGACCTCTCAAAATATGCTAAGTATATTGGGAGTGTAAACCATTTCTATGTAAGAAACATATTGCAATCCTCACAAATACAAAATATAATCTCCCTTTCAGATCTGAATTGCATATAAACTAGTTCACCATAATTGAGGGCATCGTGTGGACGTAACGCTTGGCAAACATATACATCACAATCTAATTCAGAGTGCTTGAGATAGATATTTCAAGAAAATGATAGAAGTACTGTTTCAAATGTTAATGTTAGTAAACATAATCAAGTATCAGTTACCTTCTTTGGTGAAGAGAAAAGATTCAGGGTCATATGGACCCAAGTCCATATCAAGTATCTACAAGAAAAGGTTTAACATATCAATTTCTACAGAATCTAACTAGCAAATAGAAAAAGAAGAGCAGTGACCGATTATATGAAATGATAATCCATGACAAGATACTGAGATGGCCAAAGGAAATCATCAATCAACCTTAGTTATGCAAATAATCTTCACAGGTTTTTTAGTCCTCTTGGAATGGCACTTATCATTGGTTTGGTTGGTTTAGGACTCTTTCAGCAAGGTTTTCCTGTGGTACATCACTGATCCTCGACCATTTAAATTATTTTAACGGCCTAAAAAAAGAAACATATACGCTTGAATAGAAAGATATTCAAATAAACAAACAAGAAAATTTTGGGATAATGGATTTGTTGTTGTACCTTTAATAGTTAGAACGTAAATGACATGAAACCATATTGTACTTTGTTTTTTTTTTTTGTCAAGGTGAAACATATCACTTCAAGACAATCTTCCCCTCTTTTGTTGGGTTTAATAGTTAGAACGTAAATGACATGACAACAACCTAAAGTGGACTGCACAAAGGTTCCAAATGGACTGAACAATTATTTAGGGACTAGATTATTTAGATACAAGTATTGATTCTTAAGGAAATGTAGGAACTGACCTTCAATAAATTGAGAGAATCATGAAAACTGGTACAAGTAATGGGTAAATGAAGTGAGGGAAACTCTACAGTTAAATAGACTGAACAATAGAGTTGTAATTTCTTAACAAACCCTCATTGCCTTCCTCCCTCTTTCACTCAGTTCTTTGTCCGAATATGAAAAAGAAGTGAATAAGTAGACTGAGTACAAAGGAAATTGCGATACCAAAAATCTGGACCTAGAGTTCACAACTGAACAGAGCTAATTGAACACCCAAACAGAACATTTGAAGTGAACTAACATCATGACCTATACTAATATCCCATACCCATGTCCTATCTCATCCTCTATAACTGTTTTAGGAAGGATCAATATAAGTATTGATCCTCCTCCCCTTTCCTGAGACAGAACACAAGGGATATCAAATCAATGAATGTTTGATACATATATGATATACAGGACACCCCAACCATCCAAGCATCAGAATAGGTTAGTGCAAGAGTTGACCCCATGTCTAAAGTCCGAACAAATCATGGAACAAAACTATGGGTTCAAGTAACAAATGACTGATCTGAGGGTTAATATAGGAAAGGATTTATAGGATATGGTCAAGATATCTGGATTCTCCTAACCAACATAGGCAGGACACTATAGTGGATGTTTAAACAAGGATGCAATGTCATGCTGTGAAAGAATAGGGAATATGTAGTAAAGGAAATGAACAGTGATTGCAAAGTTTGTGCAGGACATGTAATAAAGAGTTCAGAACAAGGACATTGGATGAAAGTGTCTAATGAAATCATGTGATGCAGGTGTAGTGTTATGAAATAATGGCAGGCTCTGGGTAGTATGAAGGCTATCTGCAGTGTGTGCTATACAAGTGAAGTTGCAGGACTTCTAATAGAAAATGCAGTATTGATCCTTACAAGTTCTGATACATGTTGTATCAGACTTGTAAAGAGATGTGGTCGGGTCTGCTCAAGGACAGGTGGATTGGACAGATGGGTGAATAACAGCTATATGCATCTCTGATATATGTTTGTCCCCTTTAAGATATCCTTCTCCCTTTCCTTGTTAGCCTCCATAAGGGCAGTCTCCAACAAAACCTTCGCATCAGGATTGAGTTCACTGATGAACTTGAGAGGAGAAGGCCATACCAGAGGCTCTGCTGTCGACGGGTTGAGCAGAGCAGCACATGCCCCGTGATTACGCCTTAGTGCTATTCCATATGGTATTCTCCTGCAATTAACCCAAAATAGAACTAAATTGTATCAAGGAATTGATTTGCACAAGGAAACATCAATAATCTCAGAAACGCAGAAACGGTAACAATAGAGGAAGAAGTCGGTTATTAGACTTTCTCATTTGAAGTTTTTATTCCATTTTATAAACAATCTAAGATATCTTCTGGCAAACAATACAACAGGTAGAAAATAAACTATGAATTAACCCCTTATAGATCGTGACAGTGTCGATACATTTTTCTACATTTTTAGAACAAGTTAGCTTGAATTGACGGTAACACCATTATACCGATTAAGTGACATTCCAGAATAACTTGTTCTAATCAAACTACGAATAGGGTGTATGGCTTACCCAGCTGAATCTCTTTGAATCCGATCAGCACCCCATGCAAGCAATTCTCTGATACAATCCATACACCCCCCACGAGCCGCCAAGTGAAGAGCAGTACTTCCAGAGCAGCTGCAAATGGATTCGACGCTCTTCCGTAGCTGCCCTCTATCCCTCCGCTCGGTAGCTCCAGCGGCGTCGAGCAAAAAGTGAAGACTACACGATGGCTTCTGCTCCTTTGAAATAAAAACAAAAATACCAACTTTAATTTGAAAGAGAATGATGCTAAACCCTAAGCCTAACCGGAGAGGGAGATCGAAGGAGGAGGAGGCTGTACCTAAGAGGGATCGAAGCTCTGCAGAGAGCAAGAAAATTTAAATCATGTTCTTTACACCTGATTAAAATTAAACTATAATAGAAAATTTAAAGCAAACCAAACCCTAAATTTAAAGCAAACCTAAACCCTAAAATCATACGCTGAGAGCAAGAATCAAACCCTAAGTTTACTGAGGAAAAAACCCTAAAATAATAAAGGAAAGAGAAATTGGACCTAGGTACCTCCTCGTCCTCGAGGTCGACGTCGACGTCGACATCGTCTTCATCGAGATCCTCCTCCTCCTTCAAATCGGTGTCGACGGTCGTGTCGTCGAAGAAGCGGAGCACGCCGCTGTGCCTCTTCTTCTTCCCGTTGACTTCTCCTCGTTGGCTGGACTTCTCCTTGTTGAGGGGGACGGAGTTGATGATGTCGACAATGCCACAGCTGCTCCATATGAAGAGAACAGTCTCCATTGGAGAAAGAATCCCACGAGGAAGAAGGTTAAGAGGCGAAGGAAGAGAGGTCTCCTCCAACTATCTAAGGTTTGCGGCTAGGGTTTGGAGGTCGTTAGAGGCTAGGTTTTCATCTGAGAGTTTGGGGAGGAGAAAGAGGAGGTGGCGGAGGAGAGCAGCCACATGGAGAAATGGAGAGAAGAGAGGCTCGGGAGAGAAATGAAAAAAATAACTGAGCCACCGATTAAATTGATCACGGAACCGTCAACAAAGAATCTACAGTAAAAAAAATTTCAAAAAAATTACAAAAATGCCATCTAAAATGTGCGCGGCATTTTTTTCGCATATGCATTACTTGACGGTTATCAGCAAACCGTCAAGTAATGTAATGGGTTTTCTTGACGCTTCATCTAAAAACGTCAAGGAATATGGACAAATTTTAATACTTAACAGAAAAAAGGGTATTTTCTTGACGTATGTCTAAAACCGTCAAGATAACTATTTTTCTTGACGTGTTTGGCCATACGTCAAGAAATCAACCGTCAAGAAAGGCCATTTTTCTTGTAGTGAATGCTATTCTCCGTTTACTTGAAACGGAGAATAAGTTTCCCGTTTAAATTAAATCGTTTGAGTATTCTATTCACCGTTTATGTCTGCTCTTCTGTCTTTTATAATAAAATCATTTTTGAGTTACATTTACATTGTGATAACCACGAAAAGTCTGAATTTTTGAGTTACATGTACATTATGAAAGTCTGAAATACTACATAAAATACTACATCAAGAAAAAAGTCAAATGTGAGCTGCGAGAGGGCATCGCAGAGCAATGGAACTCCTTGAGGAAAAGGAATTCCTTGAGGCGGTGAGTTCCTTTGTCTCAGTGAGTTCCTTTGCTCGGAGGATGCACGATGAAGTGGCTTGCCTCAAGGAGTCATCCAACGGTTTCTATGCTCTGACGATGCACGATGAATAACATCTACCACACGGACAAGAATTAAAAGACGGCAGAGAACAACACTCCTTAACAAATGAAGCTTTCAATTGAATTCCTTGAGGCAAATCACTTCATCGTGCATCGTCAGAGCAATGGAACTCCCTGAACAAAGGAACTCCCTGCATAGTCAGAGCAATGGAACTCCATGAACAAAGGAACTCCGTGCATCGTCAGAGCGAATCAAAGTGCGAGCGCAATAAATCTAAACTTCACTGCCTCAAGGAATTCCTTGAGGCAGAGCACGTGAATGAAGAAACTTCTTCAACAAGGAACATGTAGAAGAAATAGACTCCTGGCTGGCGCTTCGACAGAGCGTGGAACGATAATAATCTCCAAACTCATGCACATCTCAGTCTTCTGAAGGACTTCACCACCGTGCATCGTCGGACCAATGGAACACGTTGAAGATATGAACTCCTGGCGGCAAAGGAACACCGTGCATAGTCCGAGACAATCAACGTGCGGGCGCTTCGACAGAGCGTGGGTTGGCAATAAATCCAAACCCAGGCACATGTCAGTCTTCTGAAGGACTTCACCACCAAAGCTTCTTCGAACGAGGAGATAGACAACCAAGAGGAAAGAGTCTTGCCAAGGCGGGGGATCGGTAGAGTCCATCGCCACAAGAAAAGCTAAGTAAGATGAAAACAAACTCTTCATCGACTAAATCTTCCACACGACGATCACTTTCTCCATGTGACATCGACATTAAAGAAAATAGTGTGTTAGAAACCAGCAGAAGAAACGAAGGACAAGAAACAATAGAAGAAGAAAGAGTAATGATATTATCGTACCTCCATATTGACCCTCTATATATAGCCCTCCCATCTGATGTGACATGTTAAATAAATGAGCTTCTTAGCATTTTCCTAAATTAATAGTGTGTCATCTGACATGACTGATGACATGGCAAATTTTAATCCAAAAAGTTAACAACCCAATTTTCTCCATAATAATTTAACGTTAATATCAAAGTTATTTTAGTGTTAATATTAATTTATGTTAATATCAATGTTAAGGTTAATGTTAATATTAATATTATTGTTAATGTTAACGATAATATTAATATTAATGTTAATGTTAATCTGGAATATTAACTTTAATGTTAATTTTTATTTTTAGTTTTATTTACAAAAAAATTTGCCACGTCAGCTGCCAGATCAACATGTCACGTCAGCTGCCACGTAAGGATGGACAGTTTGAAAGTGCAATTTGGAGGTACAAAAAACATTATGCAGGAAGAAACAACTTCTAGCAAGGCAACAACACAACCTTTTCGTCTTCATTGTAACTCCGCCACGTGGCCCTCTTTTGATGGCTCATGAAAAATCTTGAGTGATTCTAGGAGCAAGCATAATTCTGGGTACGTGCCTTATTAAAATGTGTAGCTAATAACGCATGAGGAAGCATGCAACAGCAATCTCCACGTGGCCCTCTTTTGTAGGATAACACATGCATCAGCATTTAATGCTACGAAACCCTATTGTCTTGTTATGTATTGTGTATCCTATGTGGCATGAGACAGAGCCGCAGAAGACAATAACTTGCATAGGCGGCTATATTTAAGAATGACAAGAAGTTTAAAAAGTCATCTCCAATGCAAAAAAAGTATTGAGAAGACAATATAAAGCAATTTTTTACGACTTCCAAGACAACCTTTGCTCTTCTAATGATATGGTATCAGTGTTTATTAATAAATTGTGTAGAATAACGCATGCGGAGCATTTAATGCTACGGGACCTGTTGCGTTAAGGAACACAACATGTGAGAAAGAACCCGAGAGAGATAGAGAGAGAGAAAGAGAGTGTGGAAGATGGGATAAAGAGGAAGGATCGAGCTCGACTAGATTTTAAACTTAAAATTCAATTTTTGGTTATCATTACTAATAACTAGTTGGCACGTACTAGTTTAGACGAACACTAACCGAGCCCCGAGCAACGTGACATCAGCTAGCTAGGTTTCTAATACCGTGACATTCATGTTAATTTAAACATTTACAATATTATTGAAACTAATATGACTACTAAAATTAAAAATAGTTTTGGATTTAACATTTACTTCAAACTAGTTAAAGTTAAAATTAAATTCTTTTTTATTTAAAATGTAATTGGAACTACAATTAATAATAACATTCGCTTGTCCCATAGTTTAAGTCGTATTTCCCTCGATGCTAGTCGTAGCCCTTGCTTGTCAAGTCGTTGCACGAACACATTAGAAAAGAGATTTGTTGGGCTATCGAAGTATAGCAAGCACCGTCCCGTGTCACGTGCATTTGTTAAGCAGTAAAAGGGTGTGAAGGCCACTGGCAATGTCAAGACATTCCATAACGTGACAGCGTCCCAGCCTACACCGCAGAAACGACGTAGAACGCTATCTAGTTCTACTATTTAACAACATATTTAATATCAAAACCTGTCAAGAACGATCAACTACAAATGGAGGACAAGCAATGTCAATATAATATACTCAATAAGCTATGATATTGTTGCGACCGTCCAGTGTACGTATTTATGTATGGTATTTATGGTGCACATCATCTTAATTCAATGTTTATGTTAAGATTATGTCTAACTGTATCTGCCGCAGGGACACGGTGGTGGACAAGTTCAAGATAGGTTCGGCCCGAGGCTGGACGTAACCACGTAACCACATACTCGTGCCCCTAGTCAGGGTGCGGGTAGTGACAGAAACACCGTGACCTTCATATTGATAGGACGTAACCACGTACTCGTACCCCTAATCAGGGTGCGGGTCGTGACAGAAACACCGTGACCTTCATATAGATAGGGCCGATGGGCTGAGATTAGCGCTGGGTGCAGGCGCAGGGCCTGCCACACTTATGCATATGTTTAAGTTTACGGTTGGTTGGTTGAGTGAAATGATATGATTTCTTATGTAAAGTTCTAACCTTGCAGGCTAGGCGAAATGGGACATAGATGAGCACGATCCCAATGTTTATGTTAAGATTATGTCTAACTGTATCTGCCGCAGGGACACGGTGGTGGACAAGTTCAAGATAGGTTCGGCCCGAGGCTGGACGTAACCACGTAACCACGTACTCGTGTCCCTAGTCAGGGTGCGGGTCGTGACAGAAACACCGTGACCTTCATATTGATAGGGCGTAACCACGTACTCGTGCCCCTAATCAGGGTGCGGGTCGTGACAGAAACACCGTGACCTTCATATAGATAGGGCCGGTGGGCTGAGATTAGCGCTGGGTGCAGGCGCAGGGCCTGCCATACTTATGCATATGTTTAAGTTTACGGTTGGTTGGTTGAGTGAAATGATATGATTTCTTATGTAAAGTTCTAACCTTGCAGGCTAGGCGAAATGGGACATAGATGAGCACGATCCCAATGTTTATGTTAAGATTATGTCTAACTGTATCTGCCGCAGGGACACGGTGGTGGACAAGTTCAAGATAGGTTCGGCCCGAGGCTGGACGTAACCACGTAACCACGTACTCGTGCCCCTAATCAGGGTGCGGGTCGTGACAGAAACACCGTGACCTTCATATAGATAGGGCGTAACCACGTACTCGTGCCCCTAATCAGGGTGGACGTAACCACGTACTCGTGCCCCTAATCAGGGTACGGGTCGTGACAGAAATACCGTGACCTTCATAAAGATAGGGCCGGTGGGCTGAGATTAGTGCTGGGTGCAGGAGCAGGGCCTGCCACCCTTATGCATATGTTTAAGTTTACGGTTGGTTGGTTGAGTGAAATGATATAATTTCTTCTAACCTTGCAGGCTAGGCGAAATGGGACATAGATGAGCACGATCACAATGTTTATGTTAAGATTATGTCTAACTGTATCTGCCGCAGGGACACGGTGGTAGACAAGTTCAGGATAGGTTCGGCTCGAGGCGGGGCTCGGCTTGGACTTCCAGATGCATGGAGTCCTTAGCGTTCAAGAGGAGCTACCGCATTGGCGTTCGGACTTGCGAGACGTTCAGCCGAAGACTACTTGTTGGCTATAAAGAGGCATAATGTATGGAACAATGTACTCCTTTGTGAGCTAGAGAGATCATGAGCGTTGTAGCCAATTGGCATGATGAGTTAAGCTATTCAGAGCATTAATATTAAATCTACGTTGGCTTTTCTGTTAATTTAAAATTTACAATATAATTAAAACTAATTTTACGAAAATGCTATTTGCTCCCAAATTTTTTGGTAGATACCATCTTCCATTATGTGGCATATGACATGGTTGCTAACATGACAGCTGACATGACAAAATTTAACAATAAAATTAATATTAAAATGAACATTAATAGTAAATAAATAATTTAATATTAAATTAACATTGATTAATATTAACATTAACAGTAGCATTAGCATTAACATTAATATTAATATTGGCATTAACATTAACATTAAAAAAATTTGGGTAATTAATTTTTGGGGTTAAAATTTGCCATGTCAGACGTTATGTCATCTGCCATGTCAGATGTCACATAATGGGAGCCCAAACGACTAATTGCTAATATTAATACAGTGGCATTACCGTTATTTTCCAATAGATTCGTGACTTGTTCGGTCACACCCCTCCACGAGCGGGTTACATACACGGCGTAAACGAGGGTTAAATAGCCTTTTCCAAAGAAGAGAACCCATCCGACTAGAGAGAAACAAAGGAAAGAAGAAGAAGAACAGTGGCAATGGAGAGGAGCAAGATCAACTGCAGCGGATGGGCCGTCATCCCTACCGAGATTCTCTCGATGATACTGGTACTGTCGGGGATGCCGACGGACGAGGTAATGTGCAACGTGGCCCCAGTTTGCCATTCGTGGTGGAAGGCGCTCAACGGTCCCTTAGACTATTGGTCTAACGTCGACTTGGTACAGTGGTGCCGGAGGACCCAGCAAACCGCTGAGATTAGTTTGACCGTAATGAAGCTCGTGGCTCGCAGTGAGGGACATCTAGGGTCCCTCTCCGCGTACAAGCTCGACGAAGCAGCCTTCTCTTTTGCATGTTTAAGGCCAGTGCAAAATTTTATTTGGTCTTATTCTAATACTATATTTTTTCTATTACAAAATTTTACGTATACTTTTGTTAATTTCTATTGATGTTTTTCCATTTTTATAATACAGTGGGAAATTTCTAAGGGTTATGCACATTCCGAAGTGCAACGTGAGTGATGAAACTTTCGTGAGACACTTGGAGTTTCTCCCTGTGCTGGAAGAACTCGACATTAGCTACTGCCTCTACATCACGTCGAATGGAATAATTTCCGCCGGAAATTATTGCCGCCGTCTGGTCAAGCTGATTAGGAACATGCCCCCTCCGGGTTTCATGCTCAGGAACATGTTCGTGCTGAACACGAAAAACGAGGCGGAGGGAAAGGCCGTGGCTGATTCGATGCCGCGTCTCGAGCACCTACATATGGGATTCGGCATGTTCAATGGAGACACGCTGCGATCTATCATATGCAACTGTAAGGGACTTCGCGTGCTCGACATACGTGGGTGCTTCAACGTGATCTTCTTCGACGACGAACTCTTGAAACTTTGTTATTCAATACAGACGTTTAAAAAACCCTATGATGATCATATCCCAGTACCAGGAGAACCTGTGAACGATTGGTATAATGATTTAGAAATGTTCTATCATTCCTGGAGGGAATGGTGAAAACATTAGCATGCATGCATGCATGCATTTCTTTATACTCCCTCAAATTTTGCTTTTGTACTTATTGTGATCTCTAATTGGGTTAATGAATGCCCATTAAATCTCTAATTGGATTTATTTAATGATATCACATTCTACTATGTAAATTAAACTTTGGAGACAATATTTTGGTAAATTTTAGTTTGAATTTTGGAGGCAATATAAACTAAAGTGTCTTTTCAGTATCCATCATTAGAGCTCAAGTATATTTTTAAAATACAACTCTTAAATGCATAGAGAATTGTAGAGTTTATCTTGATATAATTGCAGTTTAAATAAGGCTAAAATTGTAAATTAATCCACAAACATCCATTATATAAAAAAAATTCTCCGTCCTATATGGACCATAAGACGGCTAAGACGGCTCACTTCTGAGATTTTGACATTTCCCAACACAGATTTTATCATAAATACAACATCTCAGTGTAATCACATCTAAGAGATTTCGCCATTTCCCAACACAGATTTTACCTTATTCAAAATGAATTCTCCGTCCTATATGGACCATTCTCCGTCCTACATGTATCATTCTCCGTCCTACCTCCATCCTAAATGTATAATTCTCCGTCCTACCTCCGTCCTACATGTACAATTCTCCGTCCTACCTCCGTCCTAAATGTACCATTCTCCGTGTTAGAGGAACGGAGAATGGCCATTAACAGTCCCAAAAATTGTTCCCTACTAAGTTAAAAGCATATATTAGCACCCAAAAATTGTTAACAATAGAAAAATTCTACAGAACCCAAACACCTGACTCGAACCTAGGCCTTCCATGTAAAAGCCAAACAGCACAACCAACTAAGTCTGGAATAAGACATCAATAATGCTAAGTATACTACCAAAGACGGCTCACTTCTGAGATTTTGACATTTTCCAACACAGATTTTACCATAAATACAACATCTCAGTGTAATCACATCCAAGAGATTTCGCCATTTTCCAACACAGATTTTACCTTATTCAAAATGAATTCTCCGTCCTATATGGACCATTCTCCGTCCTACATGTATCATTCTCCGTCCTACCTCCGTCCTAAATGTATAATTCTCCGTCCTACCTCCGTCCTACATGTACAATTCTCCGTCCTACCTCCGTCCTAAATGTACCATTCTCCGTGTTAGAGGAACGGAGAATGGCCATTAACAGTCCCAAAAATTGTTCCCTACTAAGTTAAAAGCATATATTAGCACCCAAAAATTGTTAACAATAGAAAAATTCTACAGAACCCAAACACCTGACTCGAACCTAGGCCTTCCATGTAAAAGCCAAACAGCACAACCAACTAAGTCTGGAATAAGACATCAATAATGCTAAGTATACTACCAAAGACGGCTCACTTCTGAGATTTTGACATTTTCCAACACAGATTTTACCATAAATACAACATCTCAGTGTAATCATATCCAAGAGATTTCGCCATTTCCCAACACATATTTTACCTTATTCAAAATGAATTCTCCGTCGTGAAGAAGGTAAATGGGGTTAGCCCAAAATCTTATGTAAAAATACACATTGTGCACATTGACACTTTAATGCTAGCCATCACTTTGATACTTCTATTTATGTTTCTGGATGTCATTTCTACCTATAAAGTGAGTCCATACTGACTATAATTTTTCTTCATCCGTCCCTCAAGGTGTAGGTGAAGGATATTTTGAGAAAGAAGAAGTAGGAAAAAAAAAGAAACAAGAAGAAGAAGATGGAGACGGCTATGAAGATTCATCTTTTGAGTTTTGAATGTCTCTTATTTCAATTTGGAAGTAATATTTGACTTGTAATATTGTTCTGAATATTTGTTGGTCATGGCGGACAAACTAAATTTTGTGTTTGAAATATTGTAAGACTAAACTTTTCGCTTGTACTCATTGCATAGTTCGTAATTTGTTTTGAAAATGTAATATGGTCTTGAATTTAGAGTAGGTCTGGTATTTATTTGGATTATTGTATTGTGAATTATGCAGGTTCTATGTTGAATTACTAACGTGGATTGGGCAGATTACTGTAACGTGAATTATGTAGTTTATTGGACTTGGAATGAAGTATACTTAATTTGATTATGATTTTTTGGTTGAAGCGTTTATTTGGTTGACAGTTGGCATTCATAGATGATATTGATATTTTGGTGTATTCCTTTGATTTGCAGATGCCCATCACAGATTTCGTGAGTCCAGGGTGCATTGCTAGGGTTTACAGGTGGCCTCATTACGGATGCATTCCTGGGATCACTGAAACTTTATTTGATTGTAATGTGTTTTGCTTTCTGTAAAAAATTATTACATCGATACCATCAGTATGAATTCGATGCCAGTGCCTGTTCATCCCTTGTTATTGCTGAAGCAAAATTGTAATCCTGCCTGTTCATCCCTTGTTATTGCAGAAACATAAATGTAATTCTGCCTGTTCATTCTTTGTTATTGCCATCAGTACATCGATGCCATCAGTATGAAATCGATGCCAGTGTAATGCATAATGTAATGTAAGAAAAATTCTATTTGATAGTAGGTTAATTATATTCAAACATTCGCAAGAAATTTTGTTCAGCAATACAGTGGAAGCCTGATAAAATGATATTCGGATTATCTTGAAAATGATTTAATATTAGATGAATGTACTATGGTAAATGATATTAAAAATACTGTAAATATTTGGTGAAGAAAATATGAGATACTTGAACATTTCCAGTCCTAAATGTACCATACTTTGTTAAAAGCACAGAGAGTGTCCGTTCTTCGTTTCCAAAGAACGGAGAATGGCCATTCTCCATGTTAAAGGATTGTAGAATGGCCATTCTCCTTGAGAATGGTCATTCTCCGTGTTAAAAGCAAAGATAACGGCCATTCTCCGTCCATTCGCCGTGTGAAAAGCAAAGAAAATGGTCATTCTCCGTCAATTCGCCGTGTTAAAAGCAAAGAGAATGGCCATTCTCCGTCCGTTCGCCGTGTTAAAAGCAAAGAGAATGACCATTCTCCGTTTTAAAAGCAAAGAGAATGGTCATTCACCGTCCAAATAAAATATTCTCTTCGAAAATATTATCATTAGAAAAGTAAAAAATATTTCGTGTTAAAAGCAAAGATAACGGCCATTCTCCGTCCATTCGCCGTGTGAAAAGCAAAGAGAATGGCCATTCTCCGTCAATTCGCCGTGTTAAAAGCAAAGAGAATGGTCATTCTCCGTCCATTCGCCGTGTTAAAAGCAAAGAGAATGGCCATTCTCAGTGTTAAAAGCAAAGAGAATGGTCATTCACCGTCCAAATAAAATATTCTCTTCGAAAATATTATCATTAGAAAAGTAAAAAATATTTCGTCCGATCAATACAGATTTTTTTTTTTAAATATGTGAGCAGATGATCCGCCCGACCTCAGAAGCAGGTTTCCTCAGTTCACCACCGCCACCGTGACATGTAGCTTTATTAACAAAATATAAAATTATTAGATGAAAAATAAGATTTCTGACAATGGCATGGACAGTAAAATTAGAGCGGCGCCGCTGGTACTTCTTCTTGTTCGAGGAGGTTTCGACTACGTCCGACGCGAAGCGGACCGATTCTTCACAGCGCAGCTGGTACTCCTCGTTGTTCTAGGAGGGCTCGACGACGTTCGACGCGATCCGGACCGATTATTATTTCCATCTTCATCTCCGTTTCTCTTTCCACCACAACCACCAACACCACCAGCACGACGGCCTGTAACCAAACAATAAAATACGAAATATTAAATTGGAAGGACTTTTGAGAGAGTAAATATGAGTTAATTTAGGGTGTTCATTGAAAAAATTAAAGTGAAGAATGACCTGCTAAAGCAAGTTACCAACAGGTCAAAAGTCTAAATCAGCATTAAATGATGTTTCTACACTATTATTCAATCCGATCCATTGAATCAACATCCAACGGTCCAGATTTCGGATGTATCGATACATCCATTTCCAGCGGATATATATATATATATATTAATTAATTAATTAAATTTTCTTATTCGGTTTTCGGTTTTGGACCGAAATCCAAAATCGAATAAAAACATTTCGTATTTTCAAATTCGAACCGAATTTTTTTAAAACCGAACCAAACCTCTTATTCGGTTCGGTCCGATTCGATTTCGGTCCAAAATCGAATAATGCTCACCCCTAGTGACCAGTGTATAACGGTGGACTTGGTTGACCTAATAATAATTTATTTCTTAGTCCTCGCCCAAACTAAAACCCTTCGCTTCGCTTTGCTTCGCAGTTCGTCTCGTTTCCTCAGCAGACCTTCTCACACCGGCGCCCATGGCCGCCCGCCTCCGTTCCGTGGCCAGACCGGCCCTCTCCTTCTCCAGATTCGTCTCCAAGAAGCCCAGCAGACCCACCCTCCCCACCCCCCTTCCTCTCTTCTCCTCCTCTCCCTCCTTCCACAGGCAACGACACACTCTCGCTCTCTCCTTCCTCAAATTCATTGACGCTTTCTCATTTTTATTGTTTTTTTCGTTAGGGTTCCGCGCGAGCTGGGGTCTCTCCTGTCCCTCCTCCCCTTCCACAGCGCGGTGTCCTCGGCGCGGCTGACTTCGCGGCTCGGGGCCGACTCCGCGAGGATGTGCTTCGGTACGCTCTGCAGTTCTGACCCTGGAGTCTGATTTTTATTTTAAGCTTTGAGTAAGCCACTGGCTCTTCCCCCCCTTTTTTTCCTTCTTCTCACAATGTACTACTACTACTCCTCCTCCTCCTCCTACTATTCTTATCTATTGTTAAAGATGTCGAAATAGTTGTTCTACAACATTGAATAGTTTCTTAGAGCATCATTAGTAAGGCCCGTCCCATTTTCTAGATTCTAGATTTAGAATGTAGGAGCTCATTTTGTAGAATAGTAAGTCTCATCCATAGTCTCAATTTCTACAATTTCGGTCCCATCTCACCCATAGGTGCTAATGATTGGGCCTCCAAATTTCTAGATTCTAGATTGTAGGAACTAATTTTGTAGAATAGTAAGTCCCAATTTGGAGCCCAACTTTCTGGATTCTAGACTTTATATTATTTTTTCCCTATATTAATTTTTGACCACACAATCTTTGGGACCGGAGCTCACTTTATCATTTTCTACTATTCTCACACAAATCCAACCCATTCTACATTTACCTTTTTTTTTTTGAAATTTTGGGCCCCAAATTGCATTTGAGAGCCCCAACTACTAATGATGCTCTTAGAGCATCAATAGTAAAGCTCATCCCAATTTCTAGATTCTAGATTCAGAATGTAAGATTCCATTTTGTAGAATAGTAAGGTTCAATTAGAGTCCCGTGATGGTCCCATCCCAGCTCGCTGAGCCTCGGAATTTATACATTCAAAATGTAGGAACTCATTTCGTAGAATAGTAAAACTTAATTTGGAGTCTCAATTTCTAGATTCTAGATTTTATATTATTTTTTGAAAAAGAAAGAAGGATGACATATGGGTCTATATCCATTTATCTCATATGGGTCTCAAGATTTATTTGTTTACTATTCTCATACAAACCCAATCCATTCTACGTTTATTTTTTTTATTACAAATTTGGGTTTCAATATGTATTTTTGAGCTCCATCTACTATTGATGCTCTTAGAGAAAACTACTGAACGGCGCCGGCTATCGAACACGAGCTCTGCAAAATAGAAACAAAAACAAAATTTGATGATGTTTTTTTATATTTCCCTTATGGGATGACATTAATCTCCATGACACACAATAAGCTAGAGTGGAGTGGAAAGGAAAGGATAATGGAGTTCTACAACAATAACAACAAGGAAGCCCTCGTCCCTAAAATCACATCCTTTTCGATAATACCGATGTAAGCTGGTTTAGGAGGGGGCCTGCCAATTGTATCTAGCAGTTATTTGATGTAATCTTTTGGATTCTGTTCGTTAGCGTGATGTCTCGTGTCGTTTCAGTAATATTTATAATATTAATGCGCAGGCCTCTAAGTTCGATTGCTGTCAGAGTCGGAGTCGTCTGCCTGTTGGCCTGATTAGGCCGGGAGAAGTGTGGAGAGGGTTGATGTGGAGTAAGAGAATAAGGCAATATTAGGGATCTTTGTATTTATCTATTTTACTGTCTTATTTCATATGTGGCCCGCTTGGGCCTGAGCATTTTCGATCAGTATATGGGCTGAGTTCAAATTCTACATGGAATTAGGCTTTCAGTGATGCTCAGGGCGGGTGCTTCATGCCTCATGGCAATTCGCCTAATTCCTTGCTGCCTAGGTGCGAGCATGCCCGAGAAACTTGCTCTTGATCTGTACATATATAGTTGGTCTTTCCCTTATCTTATTTTCAATTGGAACCACCTCCACCTCCAGCTTTCTACAAATACACTTCCAAAGGAAGGCATTTATGACTTCCTGGTTATTAATTTTGGATTTACCTAAATTAAGCCTCATCTGTCTACTAATAAGTAGCTATTTCCTGACTTCCCTCAGTTCTGACACCTAGGAGTTTCCATTCTAGGGATCTGTATGCATCTCCTGATGGTTTGGATGATATCCATTTGCATCTCCTGATGGTTCCGACTTCCGATGGTATCGGAATGCTTTTAGTGACTACCGACACAGTTTTCTACTCTTGCTTGTGTTTGAGCCAAGGTTTGCAGTAAACCGATTCCGATGCGGATACTGCAAACCTTGGTTTAAGCTAGTGCCTTATCACTTGTGTATGACATGTGATCCACTTTGTGGTATAACGATGTACAAACATATTCAAGGGTTGGTAGAATGACTGAATGAGTTCTGGATTGATGGTCTATGTCTTATAAGTCACCAAATTCTCTGTTCTTTAGGTAGGTTTTACAAAGCACATTAGCAATATACCTTCCATGCCAAACAACTTAAGATTTTAATAATCAAGGAGAGGAAAAATACTATGAAATGCAACAATCTGAGGAATGATTAGCATTTTAGGTGTCTAGAGTTGGAATATGATCATGCAATAGTGATCAGCTAGAGATATTCCGACAGGTTGGGCTGTACTTTATTGGAAAACCTTCCTAATACATTAATTATATTTTAGTTATTCACTTTTTCAAAATATTTTGTTTATGGGAATAGCAGACTATTCATCCACATCCAGCAGAACAATGCTAAGTAAAGAAGAAAACCTGCAAAATTGGCTATTGTGAGCCTTGAGCTCACTTAATATGTGAACACCATACCACTGTTGCTATCATATGATGGTATTCACTTCTGATGTGGTGACTTATTGCTATCTCAAGTGGATGTATCGGGAAGAGCTCTCTCTCTAAAGACCATCTTTTCAATTTGGTTCTCCTAACCTAATGATGCTAGAAGATACGTCAAAGTTGGTTTCGTAGAGGTTGTTAGTGACAATCGTTGTTGTAATAGATTTTGATTGTAAAGAACTCCTAATCTGCTTAGTATTCTTTATAACATCATAAGAAGGTAATCGATTGATGTATATGCCATCATCTGTCAATTGAATATTAGTTTAGCTTTGTCCTAGTTTTCCTATCAGTTTGATTCACCTCTGAGGAGCATTTTGGAAGTTGGGATTAGTTTTGGGTTGAGGTTTTGACTTCAACTTTCGATCTTTGCTATTCAGTGCACTAAATCATGTTGGCTTAGTGACAAGCTGCAGGATGCTGCTATTTTGTCTTTCGGTCAGAATTTTTACACTGGCCACACTGGAGCAACCATATATATATATATATATATAGGCTCATATTCTTAAATGAGCCATGCCGTGTGGACTCCTACACGGACCAATGTTAATTTTAATTTGAGTGAAATTTTAATGTTAATGTTAAAATTAAAATTAATACTAAAATTAACATTTGAAATTAATATTAAAGTTTAAAATTAACACTAAATTTAAAATTAATATTAATATTAAAAAAACTAACATTAATATATATATATATATATATATATATATATATATATATATATATATATTCAAATCACTTAATTCCTACCCCACACACACACACACTGTGTGTGTGTGTTGGGGGGGGGGGGGGGGAACAGGATATGAGCCATTGCATGTGGACTCGCACATGGACCAATAGGAATTAAGTGATTTGAATATATATATATATATATATATATATATATATATATTTATATATATATATATATATATATATATATATATTTATATATATATATATATATATATATATATATATACCAAGAATGTAAGTTTGTTTGTATGACATTTTTGCACCTTTGATGGAGTGTATGGAATAGTATGTGAGAATTAGGAGATCTGTCAACCATATTTAGTGAGAAAATTAAACTACTTGACCAAATCTTTATGTTTATTTGCTATTTGACTAATTTGTCTTATCTTTATATAAGCCATATAAAGAGGTATGGTGGTCAGACTGTTTTCAATGGACCAGTTTGTATATGTGCTGTTTCTGTGCATGTGTGGGGACACGCGAGGGGATGCTCCAATGAGAAGTTGAGAAACCCTCACAAACAAGAGGCAGGTCAACTATTTAAACGATATGGGATGGTATGTTATATTCTACATATAGTAAAACCTATAGGGACACAATGGTGACTGTTAGATATTATCTACCTACATAGAAATGCATGAATTTGTAGTATACTTGGTATTTTCAATACTTAATAAATAGGTACGCCAATTCAAGTCCAAATATAATTTATTCTAGGTTTGGTGATGTATTCAACAGTGCAAATCATCCAAACAATAGACCGATTACTTCGGATTTGAGGGTATATAAGAGGCACCCTAGCATGTGAATTGATTCTTAGATCGTTTATAGGCATATGGTCAACTGGCACCTCATAGATAGGTTACTCCAAGGCAGACATAACTGATTGAGTTGACCGACTTGATGGTGGTTTATGAAGATAACCCCAGGGTGTCTCGCAAGGCCTAAATGGTCTTAAACTATTCAAGTTATTGGCACTTTGTTAGGTGACATGGATGATGATGGCTTCAAAGTGTACCTACACCAATGAAAGGACCCTAATGTGGATCTTTCTTTAGGTTAGTTATTGTGATTCATTCTTATGTACTAACTTTGAGTTTTTTCTATTTCGATTCTTCAAAGTGTAGCAACGACAACAACAAAGCGTCTATCCCAATTTTCTGGAGTCAGTTGTTTGAATTCAGTTGTTTGAATCCTTTTCTTCTATTACCCTTTTTTAAGGGACATGTCGTCTGTAACAAAAGCATATCCTTCAAAATTTCAATCTGTGTTTGTTTAGGCCTTCCTCTAGTCCTAGCAGCTCCTCTAGTGACTATCTTACTGCTGCTTATTAGAGCATCTAGTGGTTGCGTTGCATGTGTTCAAACCACCTAAGATGATTTTCTTTCATCTTGTCCTCTTTGATGCCACCTCAAACTTCCCACGAGTATACTCATTTCCTATCCTATCTTTTATTGTACTACCACTCATGCATCTCAGCATTCTCATTTAGGTAAGTGAATTGTGCGTTCTTTTTGTATTCTATTTCTTTCAGTCCTTTAATTCTAGTCAAGATCACATCAATATTGGCACCATATTCTCTTGCCACTTGCTGTTTTGAAAAAAATGATCATTTCTATTCCACCATGGAGAAAAGTGTGTTTTGCACTCAGTAACAGCAAAAACAAGTTGTTGTCCAGACATTCCAGCAAGGAGTTTTGCATATTCCAATTCTGAGTTCATTCTTTTTATCGCTCTATATTCAGGATGTTAACACTCCACTTGAGACCTTTAATTTTTCAACTTTATCTTTAATTTTGTATATCTATGGTGCCGAGCCTGAAATAATGGATGAAGGCTTTGTTTTTCAGGTTGTTCTAGTATCTTTTGAGTGATAAGTTCTTCAAATTATCTGGTCGTTGGATTGATTCAAGTTTATGACATCATGTGTGCTGATGAACTCGTAAGATTGCAAGAGGACTGCCCTAAGGTGGGGTTAGTCAATCGCGACTATAAAAACATATCTCAATTGGGATTTTAAAATCCAAACTTAGTGATTTCAAGCAAAATCACATATGATTCCAAATCACATAGGATTGTGGTCACAATTGTTTCGACACTGCACATTCCGTTTACCAAATATTATATCTTTAGTTTCTTGCTATTGTGTTATTAGTTATTGCCTAATTCAAATTATGATATAAAATATATTATAATTAGATATGATTATATTAATGTGAATTAAAACATTAATATGCACATGTTACTTTTCATCTTCTTCCTTACAAACACTTCAGTTAAAATTTCAAGCTTCCCGTCAATGGTCTCTAAAGGCCAATCGGGTCCACAACCTCCTCCCATCCTCTCTTCTCGCAAGTCCAACTGTCCAGTTCACATGTCCATCAAGCATCAGTCTCTCTGCCACCGATCTTGCTATACAGCTGATCTTCCAGTAGGAAAGAACGACGAAGTCTAGTGGTCTGTTGGGGGCTACGAGGAGATGGGAGAATTCGTCGACAACATGGGCATCAACATCGGCTATAGGGTTGTCATTACTGACTATCAGAAGTATGTCGTTGCGCACAAGGCGAAGGAACATACCACAGACAAGGCCAAGGAAAAAAAAAAATCTTCGTTGAGAAGGCAGTGGCCGCCGATTGGGCCTCATATATTCGCACTTTATTCCATAGAGAACAAATTCCAGTGCAACCCGATGGAGGCATATGACAATACAATGATATTCAATAAAATTTTCAATTAGAAGAAATGAATAGAAATTAGTTTGAGTTGGGAGGATGGGTGGTGGAGGTGGTGGACCGTGGTGTTGGTAGATGGAGTCGTAGTGGCAGAGGTGGGGGTTTGAGAGAGAAGAAAAGGTAAAGGGAGAGGAGAGAGAAGAGAGAAGAGAGAGTTGAGATGTCGTAAAATTGTAAATATGAGGATTTTAAAGTATCACCATAAGGAGGTGTGATTATGTTAAGAAACCAATACAAATATAGTAAGTTGGATTTTAAAGTCCTAATTGTAGTGATTCTAAAATCATAATTGACTAACACTTGGTTTCAAACTCACACTTCCAAATCCAGATTGATTAACGCTTGATTCCAAAACTACAAGGTATGGTTGTAAAACCCCGATTGACTAATCCCCCCTTAAAAGCATTGATAGCCTATTCAATCATCATGAACCTTGAACCATAGTTGTAAAACTAACATGGTACTTCATGGTTAAGATTTGATAATCTCGTTGTAGTCTTGCAGATAATAAGTATTCATATACTGTAATCTATGCCATTTTAACATAATATTACCCCATAATTGGAAGGATTTCAACGTTAAATGAATTTCCATTTGGATTAGTGCTGACCGTAGATTGCGTACTTGCAGAACATCCTTTTAAGTCGTCTTTTCATGTACTTAGAATTTTAGAAATCCTTTCGGGTTGGCCTGCATAATTTTGTTATATATCATATTTGGTATCATTCTTTATTCTTTGGCTTGATGTGTAACAGAGATGAATTCAATTTCCTATACCAATTGTATCGTCTTACCTCTTCGTCTAGACTCTTTATGGTATAGGGAACTTGGAGGGTGCTCCTTTGTTGAACGAGCTTAAACTGCATTCCAAAAGGAAGGCCTATATGTCTCCCAATTGGCCACCTAGGTCTTATGGTACGACCCTTCAGACCCTTAGCTACCTTGGCTATTAATTGGTACCAAGATATAGGGTTGACATCATGTCAACAATTAGTCATAAAAACTTTGTCAAATTTTTGTGGAGCTTTCTTATGCTCCAATAATCGACCCCATTCTGGTGGGGAAAGTCCTTAACGACGACGGTACTTGGTATCAGAGATGGATTTGCTCCCATGTCTACTTGTAGAACTCAGCCTTTTAGGGAAAATGACTGATACGAGAAGAAACGAGTTATTGAATCTCAGCGGCAAGTTAGATGCTGCCATGCCCAAAAGGATCACTTAGTGCATGATTTGCAACGTAGGAACCACTTGGAGGCCTTAGATGCTTATCCTATTCCTAAAAGCACAAGCAAGTAGTGTGAACCTAGGCATCCAAGCAAAATCTCGAACATGGGCACACTCAAAGGAATGCTCAAGAATATAAATTTTGATTGTCACTTGCACAATGCTGAGCTCACAGATAAAGATTAACAATCCCTTAGGAAACTCCCTAGATTGGTTCACAGGTCTGATTGTCCTAGGAATATTGTTGGAGTTGATTGTCATCTAGGTGGCACATATAGGGTCCGTAGTTGGCGTACTTGAGATTACACATGAAGGACAAAGTCAGTTTAGGAGGTTAAAATGATTTTTTTTTTGGTGACAAAAAACTATTAAGATGGAGCAGAACAGACCATTAATGAAGAAAGCTTTACATAACAAACCAAATGGCGACAACATTGAAGTTCACTTCCATTTGAGTAGCCACGGATCAAAATCGTCTCATTTGAGAGCTCTTCGTCTCATTTGAGAGCTCTTGGTTTAAGTTACGACCAACATTTAGTACATCAAAGAAGACGAGGAGAGAGCTTTAAGAAGAACTGTCTAGTCCTCAAGTCAATTTATTGATGAAGGCAACACGGAGAATGTTAGCAATAACAAGGATGTTTCCTTGATAATCGGAAACTTGAAGTTTCTGAAGTAGGGTTATCAAGGAAGAAAAAGAAACCAGTGTACTGGGATCCCAATCTCTTGATTGTGCAAAACATCCGGCCGTGTGAAAGGTAGTCTACATTGAATAAGACGGCACGAAGCAAAAAATCTGGTGTGTGAAGAACAATGATGGTCAGATAGACTGAAGACGTGTAGGAACAAAAAGTGACAACACTTGTATTGTGTTTCATACTAATAACAAGTAAATCAGATGATATGCTTCTTTTGATCTCATTTTGATAGTGTTTTATACCATTTTCGTGATTGCACAATAATATGAAAGTTTGGGTAGCAGAGAGTTGAGGACAATTGACCATGTTTCTTTTTGTATTAGGACATGCCAGCGGAAACAGTATTTCAATAGAATGCTTCCAACATAGCTATGAGACCATGAGTAAACATTTTAATAATGTAGTAGGAGCAATGTGTGTGCTTTACAACTACACGCAACTTCCTTCTTTTAGTACTAAAAACATTCACACTTCAAAGAAATGGTTCCTTATTTCAATGTAACTTCTTAAAAGTTTTATATATATTTAAATATTTTTAATTTTTATTCATAAGTTACCTAATTATACAAGATTATGTTGGTGCTATATTTTGGAATCATGCACATTTACCTATTAGTGCATTACTTATCAGAGTTGTAGACAAAATTATTTGTAATAGAAGATAATCTCAGAATAGGTTGCTTGTAACTTCGATCTAAAAAATTGTATATGTTTGAGATGGATACAAATGTTCGATACTGGATGCAAATGTTCTATAACTTTCACTTGATTATGGTTTTATGGTTCAAATAAATAAGTAGTATTTGTTAGATATAGGCTATGCTAGACAGTACTAGTTTCCTGGCACTTATCAAAGTACATGGTATGGTTAAAGTTATTATGGTTCTACCACCCTAGAAAACTAAGATAATTTTGATACCGCTGCCCATCTCTAATGTCCATATCGAACGATCCATTGGAATATTAAAAAAAGTTTTCATTGTTGAATGACGATGAATTGGTCCAAGTAATTCACAAACCAAACTGATATTGTTATTGCATCTTGTGTGGTTCACAATTTTATTAATGTCGTAATGACAATGATGCATGGTTAGAAATTTGCGAGAGGAAATCAATGCATATTTAGGGTTGATCTCAATGAGATGAATGGGCAATGTGTTAAACTAAAACAAATTGCCAAGTGGGTGCAGACTAATTGCAAAACCAGAGGGCACATAAAGGAACCCATGTTTATGTGATTTCTCTCTTATTTGTTATGATCATTTGTATATATATATAATTGTCTAATAGACATCCTTATTTCATTTTAATGTCATTCGACAAAATTTTAAACATCAATCTTTTTACGATTGTATTATTTTCTTAGCATAGCTTTACCATTCATTACTTGATAGTGTAGTCGAATGCGCGCCCCAGCGCCTTGCTCCTAGGCGCAGGGGCAACGCCTCATGAAACTCCAGGCGAGGCGTGTTTCTTAAGGTGCGCCTTTCCCTGAGGCGCGTGTAGTAGTTAAGGCGCGCCTTGAAAATTTAATAGAAATTTAATGTTCTTTTTAATGAAAATTTAATGTTATTTTTAATACTGTTTTAATGTTCTTTTTTATGAAAATTTAATGTTCTTTTTAATACTTTTTTTAATACTTTTTTTGACTGATTTTTTAATACTGTTTTTTTACTGTACAGTTTGAACTTTGAACTAATTTTTTTTGTACTGTTTTTTAAATACTTTTTTTTTTACTAAATTTTTTGGAACTTTGAATATTGTTTTTTGAATACTGTTTTTGAGCCTCCCTTGAATACTGTTTGGAATGGAATCGTCGTTGGCAGTCCAAGAAAATCTGTTTTTTATGTGTATGTTTTAAATACTGAATTTTCACTATGTGTATCTGTTTTATATCTTAAAACTTCAATTCGAAGGGTTATCCTGTGCATATAGTATAAACATAGATTATATATATATATATATATATATATATATATATATATATATATATATATATATAATTTATTATTTTTGCGTCTCGTTTCGCTCGGACGCACGCCTTAAGTGCGCCTTGCGCATCGGACAATATGGACCCTTTCCGCCTTTGACTACCTCGTTACTTGAATAATAGGCCAATATTCAAGTTATTTAAAGAGTATAGTAGTCCATTTGGAGAGTTAATAACAATTAATTGAAAGTATATGGACCAAAATTGTCCATGAGTTAAAATAAACTTCAAGTTGAAGTATCTAATGACTGAAAGATCAAAAACAATTTTTTTTAAACGTAATGGAAAGCTCTTAAGGAGTGTAATCATACAAGATGCAATAACAATTTTGTATGTGAAATAATTGGACCACTTGTGGTTTCTTTGATAAGAACCTGTTCTTTATTATTTCAATAGATTGTTTGACATGACCTCTAAAAGATAAGTGATGGCAATTAAATAAACCTTTGTAGTTTTCCAGACTAGAATAACTGTAGAGAATAATTGTTGTATTTTTATTGATTGGCTACTCCACTACTTATAGGGAGTCTAGATCCTCTTCATACTACATTTTTCCAATGTGGGACTAAATCCCTTATTAGTTCTCAACACTCCCCCTCAAGATGGACGATAGATATTAATCATTCCCATCTTGTTACATAGCTTCGACAGACTTAATGAACTAAGACCCTTAGTCAAACAGTCTGCCACTTGTTCTTCTGAGCGAACATGATCAATCTTCAGTATCCCTTGTTCCAGCTTCTCTTTGATGAAGAATCGATCGATCTCGATGTGCTTCGTTCTGTCGTGCTGAACTGGATTGTTAGCTATACTTATTGCAGCTTGACTATCGCTCAGAAGACGTAACGGTGCTCCCTTGTCCAGCTTCAACTCTGTCAGCAACGCTTTCACCCACAGCAATTCTGACACTCCTAAGGCCATTGTTCTGTATTCTGCTTCAGCTGTAGATCGTGCTACCACTGACTGTTTCTTGCTTCTCCATGAGACCAAGTTTCCTCCTACAAAGACACAATATCCCGTGGTAGACATTCTATCGTCTATGCAGCTCGCCCAGTCTGCATCGCAGTATCCCCCAACTTCTATACATCCATTCTTCTTGAACCATAGCCCTTTCCCCGGCGTCCCTTTCAGATATCTCAAGATCTGAAACACTGCATTCCATATGACCCGTTTTTGGATCATGCATGTAGCGACTTACTACACTCACCGCAAATGAGATATCAGGGCGAGTGTGTCCCAGATAAATCAATCTCCTTACAAGTCGTTGATATCTTTCACGATCAACTGGCTCTCCTGCTTCTGCTCCCAACTTGCACTTCTGGTCAATTGGAGTGACTGCTGCTTTGCATCCCAACATCCCTGTCTCCTTCAGCAGATCTAGTGTGTATTTTCTCTGTGAGAGAACAATTCCTTGTTCGCCTTCACATACCTCGATACCTAGAAAGTACCTCATCGTTCCTAAATCCTTCACTTCAAACTCCTTCGCGAGTTTTGACTTCAGCTTAGCGATCTCGGCTTCATCATTACCTGTGATTACTATATCATCCACGTATACAGCAAGTATAGTGATGTGGCCTCTTGCATGCTGAAGAAAGACCGTATGATCTGCATTTGCTTGATGGTATCCCATGCCTGTAACAGCCTTTCTGAATCTGTCAAACCAGGCTCGAGGAGATTGCTTGAGCCCATATAGCGACTTCTTTAGTTTGCACACTTTTCCATGCGACGTTCCTCCGTCTGATTCTGTAGCGTAGCACCCTGGCGGGAGTTCCATGTACACTTCTTCTTGTAGGTCCCTATGGAGAAAGGCATTCTTCACATCTAATTGGTATAGCTTCCACCCATAGTTTGCTGCAATGGAGACCAGAGTTCTTACGGTGCTCATTTTTGCTACTGGAGCAAACGTCTCATTATAGTCGATACCATATGATTGTGTGTATTCCTTTGCAACCAACCTCGCCTTGTATCGTTCCACTTTTTCTTCTGACGTCTCCTTTACTGTGTACATCCATTTGCAGTTTTCTTTCCTTTGGGTAATGGAACCAGCTCCCACGTCTTATTTTTCTCCAGTGTCCCAAGTTCTTTCATCATTGCAGCTTTCCACCTTGGATCTTTCTTTGCTTCCTGCCAACTTTTGGGCAATGAAGTAGAGTCTAATGATGCAATGAAGGCTCGATAATTCGAAAAAATGTTAGAATAAGACAGGTAGTTGGCAATATCATGTTCATAATCATCAAAACGACTAGGAGCTTTACCCGTGCGAGAAGATCTCCTTAAGGGAGCAATAGGTGGTGGAGAGATCATACCATCAGAGTCAGAGAGATCCGCATCAGAATCAGATTGATTCTGTGCGGGGACAACATCTTCAAGAGTTGGAGCAGGAGTAGACGAGGGACTTGGTACAGTAGGCACAGGGCACGGTACATGCACAGTACTGGACTTCTGCTGTCTCCTTCTGTAGACTTGGAGCTCCTTTTTCATTGTCTGCTGCTCCCCCTGTTTAACATATGTATCTTCTTCATCTTCTGTATCGGAGTCACTGCTTTCTCCCTCTTTCGTCCAGTTTTCCACGACCGGGCATGGGACCGATCCGACTACCACAGATGGGCTTATTTTCTCTCCCTTACATCTAACACCCTCTGTGTTAGGTGTGTCACCAAACGCCGAACCGTCATCCGAAGCATAATATGGTTCTAGTTCTCTGAATGTAACGTCCATGCTTACAAACATCTTTCGCTCAACAGGGCTCCAATATGCGTATTCCTTCTGAGTTGCCGTGCACCCGACAAAGACACATTTAACCGCTCTAGGATCCAGTTTGCCAACGCCTGGCCTATTATCTTGGACAAAACATACACACCCAAATACTTTCGGTGGAACAGTGTACGTGGTTGCACCAGTAAGCATCTCCAACGGTGTCTTCCAGTCCAAAACCTGAGATGGCATTCTGTTGATGAGATAAGAGACCGTTAACACCGCCTGCCCCCATAAGTGTTTCGGGACATTCATAGCCAGCATTATCGTCCGTGCGACCTCCAGCAGGTGTCTGTTCTTCCGTTCGGCCACACCATTTTGTGCCGGTGTGTAGGCACATGAAGTTTGGTATAGTATTCCATGAGTGGATAAATATTCAGCAACCTGCTTATTTGTATACTCTGTCCCATTGTCAGACCGTAAGCACTTAATTTTAGTGCCATATTGTATTTCAACCCGGCGATGAAAGTCGCGAAACGCCTCAAAGACGTCACTTTTATTCTTCATAAGGTAGACCCATGTCACGCGAGTATGACAATCAATAAAAGTGACGAACCGTCGAAAACCGTTAATACCGGTTGTAGGATAAGGGCCCCATACGTCCGAATGTATCATATCAAATGCAGCTGAACTTCGATGTCCTGAACTCACATACGTGCTTCTGGTATGTTTACCCAACTCACATGCATTACAAAATAATTTCTCTTTATTAGCCCTTTGGTATAAGGACGGATACATTCGACTAATAATTTTAAAAGAAGAATGACCGACACGCTGGTGGGGAAGTAGCAATTCATCTTCTACACTGCGCTGTGAATCTTCAGGTGGTGTGTCTGCTACCAGAGATGCCAATGCGTTGTCCAGTCCAGTCCTGTCCAAGTACCACAGCCCCTTATGTCATGTGCCAGTTCCTAGTCGTCGTCCTGTCCCCTTCTCCTGAAAAGTCATCGTAGGAATGTCAAAGGAAACTGTACAGTTAAGATCAAGAATAATGGCACTAATAGAAAGAAGATTGACAGGAAAAGACGGTGCATGTAACACATTGGTGAGAGTGAGAGAAGGGGTGCATGCGACAGTGCCTTTACCCATGACATGACTGGAGTTACCATCAGCAGTCTGAATGCTCTCCGGCGTCGGTAGGTGAGTATAGTCCTGGAACTCACCGCGGGATCCCGTAACATGGCGAGATGTCCCAGAGTCCATAATCCAACCTGGTTGGTGGACAGCTGCCGCAAGAGCACGCGCAGGAATACCTGTGCTGGTCTGGGCAAAGCAAGTGATGTGATCCCCGAGGAAGATGACGTCCCATGACTGCCGTTCGAACCCAGCTTCGTGCTGCGTAACCTCTCGAGGAACTCCTTCTCAAGAGGGGTTAACTCAGCCAGGTGATGTTCGCTCCCTTCTTCCGCCAGATTTGCTTTGTGGCCGCCAGAATAATTTTTTCTTCTTCCAGCATAACCGCCTCTACCATCTCGACGTCCTCCGCGGTCCCGTCCATGATCACTTGACAGGGGTTTTGGACAAAATCTGATGTAATGCCCTGAGTCACCACAGTTGTGGCAAACACCGGCCACAGAGGGAGGCTGATTGAAGGCGGCAAGGGCAGATTTGTCAACAGCGGCTTGCTCCCCCTGGAAAGAGTCCTTGTTGGGCATCAATTTCAATCGAGCCTCTTCTTGTGCCATGGCAGCTATGGCTTCTTCCAAGGTTGGAAGCATGGGCTGTGCTAGGAGTACATTTCTTCTATGCTCAAACGCAGGGTTAAGACCCTTCAAGAACTTCATCATCCGTTGTCGCGAAATATAATCCAAGAACTTTTGAAAATGTTTCGCAAATGCTGGTTCGACTTGTGCATCTTCCATCCCAAGAGGATCATAGTGATCCAGATCAGACCAGTATTTCTTCAACAGTGCGGCGTACTCAGAGATGGTACGGTCGTCCTGGACCACCCTATCAAGTTCATCCTGCAGTTGGAAGACCCGCATAGGATTGCCGGAGCCTGAGTACATATCCTTCAAAGTCCGCCATATATCAGCAGCAGCCTCCATTGCCTTTACATTGCCCGACACCTGGTCGGTCAAGGAGGTTGTCAACCATCCAGCCACAACATTGTTGACAATTTTTCAAATAGCAAACTCCTTTGAGGAGGGATCATCTGGCGCCTTGGTTTGGCCATTGACGTAGCCAACCAAGCCTCGTCCCTTGAGCGTCCGCAGTGCCTGCCGTGACCATTTCAAGTAGTTGGACGTGCCTTCCAACTTCGTCTCCAGCTTGTCCAGCTTTTCCATTTTGAAGGATGACGGATCCACATCAGTATGGATCACACGTGGGGTTGCCTCGGTTAATCTTTTTGATAAAATATCATCAACCAAGGCCTTCATCTCTTCTGCTGTCAGTTTACCACTGATCGAATCCATGTCGTCTTCAACTGTGATTCGTCGTCGTCGTCGTCTTCGTCGGCTTCGTCGTCTTCGTCTTTATGTAAAGTCTCCAACAGAGACCTTACGAATGCGCTGCTAACGTGGCCAACACTGGCGCACGCATGTAGATCCTAATTTGCAGATCGAGAACGGAATACAAATAAAGCATTTGTAGTTCCGGAGGACGTAATCTAGGAACAGAAGGTGCAAATAAAGTATTTGACAGCCATCCGTCTTCGAATAATCGTCCACATAATCGCGCTCGCAAATTAGGGTTTGTGGGAGGGGGGGTCGGCCGCAGATGTGGTCGAAAGAGGGAGGGGGGTGGGGGGGGGGGCGTGGACAGCAGGGGGGAATGAAGGCTTGGGGTTGGACGTGGACAGCAGGGGCGTGGACAGCAGGGGGGGCGGCGGTGGGCGGGGGTGGATGTCGGGGGCAGGGGTGGCGTCGGCTTGGGGGGAGGGGGCGGAGGCAGGGGCAGCAAGGGGGGTGTCGTTGGCGGCAGGGGGCGTCGGCGGCGGGGCGGAGGGGGGGGGGTGAGCGTCGGGGCAGGGGGGGTTGGCTGTGGCCGGGTTGGATTTTTTTTTTTTTTTTTTTTTGTGGTTATGGCTTTGATACCATGTAGAAAATAATTGTTGTATATTTATTGATTGGCTACTCCACTACTTATAGGGAGTCTAGCTCCTCTTCATACTACATTTTTCCAATGTGGGACTAAATCCCTTATTAGTTCTCAACAATAACTAATATTATTTTTTGAAAACTAGAGTGTTTACATCAAATAATACTTATTTTTTGAAACTGTAAAATCATAACCAAGTGAATTTTGTTAAAATTTTGCGTCTAATGTCCAAACTTCATATTTATCTTGCACATATACAAATTTGAGGTCAAAGTTACAAGCAACTATAACATTGTGAAGCCAAGTTTTTCTATTAGGGCATAGTGCTGCTTGTGACTTTGATGTAGTAATTGAGGTATGTGTTCCAACTATAGCACCAAAAATCTTGTATAATAAGGAAACATATGATAGAAATTAAAAACAATACAACAGATACTAATTTTAAGAACATACCTTGAAATAAGTAAATAATTTCTTCCAGGTACGAGAATTGTAAAAGTGTTTTAGATAGGCAGTAGAATAGGTTCTCTTTTGTCGTATTATTAATATTGATTACAAAGCTATGGTTGTGATATGCCATCTATAATATAGTTACAACAAATAGATATGACTTCTATCACTGATATCTATCTTGTGGTTAGCAGAGAAAGGTATACATTAAAAATGCCAATCAACTCCATCTCAATGACTTTTCCAAATTATTACTTTGGTGGAGGAGGTTGAGTAACTTGGACATCTCCTTTACAAATTGTTCTTGGGGTTTTAGAAGATATCGTAAATCAAAAGACTGCTCTAAGTACATTGTCGAAGTGTCTACTCACGATCGTCGATCACATTGCTGTGTTGAAAGCCTTTTGTCGTTGCACGACACACTACACTGTTGTGTTCCAACATGAAAGGGAACATGCAGTTCTGCAACCTCTCGAAATATGTGCTCTCAAATCTCAATGTTGCGTATTTTTTGCCTTGAAAATGAAACACTAAATAGGAGCCATGGGCAGATGCAGGAAGTTAAGAGGGGTTCAACCTCAAATGTAAAAAAAGCCAAAAAATAAAATCACATACTAAAGCATGAAAAAAAGACTATAAGAAGGGCAATGTATAATTGCATGGATAATAGTCTAAGTCTGACTCGTTGAGAGTGTGGTACACTGGTCCCAGACCTAGTTAACCCAAAGAGACTATTAACAGAAATATAAGTTTATTTATTATTATTAAGTTAAATATTAAACTATATGTGTTAAACTAGTTTTTTTCTCACTTACTAACGTAGGTTATAATTCCTAGATTTACTTGTTAACAAATAACTTAAATGATACAAACACAACGAGAGGTGGGGGGTTTAGTGCAATTCTTTTCTTCCAGTAGGGCTTGCTCCTTATTATTTCCACCCCTGATAGGAACTTTCTGCAACTTTCTGGATGACCTTCAATAACTTCTATCACGTACACATCACCCGTGAATATGGAGGTATACATAAGATGGTTATCGATTGGATTCTCACATAATTTGATAATGTCATATATTACATCATCTTCTAGTTTATGTAATTGATGCATCATTGCATATGCTTAACTAAACGAGAATGACCAAACAAAATTTAATGTTTTTCTCACTGAAGTTGAAGGTGGTAGAGCTATGGAAGTTGTTGCCTAGTGAAGTTGTTCATAATTCAACATAATAAGCAATATTGTGGAGGACAACATGTGTAATGATTAGTTTCTCACTACTATTTTCCGGCACCTAGTTTCTACTTTTAACGGTTGGTTACCAACATTACGTTCATACATTTTTGACCAGATTCCCAACTGCTAGTTTTGGGTACAATCTTTAGTGGTTAGCTAAGCAAGCTAAACGTCTCCTACTTCTCTACTTCTACTCATAGTTTCAAAATTGAAAGCTAACTATAGCACCCAAATGTGCAAAACTGACTCCTACCTCGAGTTAAATTGAGTAGAATTCCATAATTTGAAACCCCAACTACAAAACACCAAACTACAAATAAACCTAACTCAGTTTTATGAATTGTTTCCTAAACTAGGTCTACATATTACTGGTAGTAAAGCCACCTATAGCTGTGTTTAAATTTCATTTCTTTTTGTCAAATTTATTTGGCTAGGTGATGATTTTGCTTAATGAGGGTATGTTGGACGTAAATATGTTTTTGATGAACTTTAATTGTTAATCTGAGTTACAGAAAGTATATTAAATAAGATGCGTAGATGATGGTTATATTAGATTTATTATTGTGGTAATTGATGAGTTTTGATTCATCGTGATGCAGGTGATATATAAAAAACATGTATCGTGTATAGTATGTTGTTCTATACTAAGATAAGATTGGAAATCCATCTTGTGTAAATTTTGGGTAAATTTGAACACTTCTTTGACATATAATTGTTTTGACATTGTAATTCTAATATTTGTCTAGACATTATGGTTTCACTGAAAACTAAGAGTAATAGCCCAAGTTTGGGTTTATGTTATATAGAAAGAGATTTCAATGGTGCCTTTTTATGAGTTCAATGTAGATTAAGCTGAAATAATTAATTGTCTTGAATTTAATCAAATTGCTTTGAAGTACTTAATATTGCTACATATCTATAAACTCTAAAGGGCGTCCATAACTTATGCACTTGAATTCTATGGGCTACTAGAATTGGCATTCTTATATGCTTCTGGAAATCAGTAGAACCAATACTAAGGAAAGTCATAAATTAATGAAGCAATATTAAGGCAATGGATAATGGATGTGGTCTCATAAAAACTATGGGAACTGTAGCGTTCCGATACATAGTGGTGGAAAGTGAGGGACAGGAAAATAAAAGTGTTTCATGTAGAAATTGGAGCCCATTTGTATAAGGATCATTTTCATTTTCTTTTCTCACTTTCTTGGCAACCAAACACAACCTAAGAATAATGTTAAATAACTTAATAACAGATGAATGGGAAACTTTGTAAAACTTGCGGGTAGCATATAAAGGGCATGAGTACAATGATATGCTTGAGAGACCTTCGGGGAACTTGTAGCATATGTATGTGCGACCATTGGTATATGATGCATGAAGTGATGAAACCACTATGACACTTACCGGGACACTTTTAGTGAACAATCCTCATTTCTGTGACACTTCCAAGATAAATATGATACTTCTAGGATATGAAGTATGATCATACTACATCACTAATACTATACAAATGGAAGATCAAATATATACCAGAAAGTAGACCTACCAGAAAGACATGTTCTGCTTCAAAATTATTAAAGTATTTATTAATTTTACTAAACCGTACTTCACTTCTAGATGAAAATAATAATAGTTAAATATGACTTGGATTTGTTTTCGTTTTCTCTATGTTTCTCTTTCAAGAAATGAGAACAAATGCATTTTGAATGCCACTTTTGGAAGTTTGATATGCTTCTGCAGTTGTTCTGTATAATGATGACGACAATAACAAAACCTTCATTTCAAAATTTGGGTGCCATTTTTGCTGTATTAAGAATAAGAATATTGTATGATAACACTACTAGTAAGCACATAATGGCACACAGATAATTTTGCATTTCTACTTGTACAAATGTTCTAAAGAAGTTCCCTTTTAACGCATCCCGAGTTTTACAACTGTATCAAATTGTGCCACCTGTATCCAGGGGGCGGATCCACATGGAAAGAGGGGGGGGGGTGGCGTTGGGGTTTGGGGTGGGGCTCAAGCCCCATGGATCTTCGGGGAAAAAAGAGTAACATCTGTTTTCCAGATGTTATTTAAATTTGACGCCGTATATTGTTATTGTTAAAGGTTAGGTCAGTTGGTTAGTAGATAAGGTTATATTTTATGTCTCGAGTTCAAATCCTCTCGCACATTTGAGTTAGGTTTTTTTTTTCTCAAGCCCCCACTCATTTTTTCCCCAAGCCCCCTCTGACTTAACTCTCTGGATCTTCCCCAGCCTGTATCCACTGTATATTCCGTAAGCATTCTATAACTTTTAGGCCATTTCCCAATCATGCCAAAGTTGGTATCCGTTACTTTGTGTTACAGTTCCACTCTCATCGGAGATAGATCTAGTTATCCATGATAACATTTTCCAAGTGCATTGAAAATTGTTTTTATATGGGAAGTATTATTTTTATGCATGTCTGACATCATATCCAGAATTGTCCCACTCGCAGGATTGATATTTTGTTGTGGTTGTCATGGGAGAGTTGGACATTGTTTTCAATTTTTTAGGAAGTTACAGTGTTGGTTCTCACCAGTAGTTTTCTGGTATGAGTGTCCACTTTGTTAAGGGTGTATCCAATGATTATGGTGGAGACACATTAAAATAATTCAGGTGCTCGTGGATCCCAAGTGTTTGCTACATTGACTTTTGACATCAAGAATTCCCCTTTTGTTCTATTAAGGATTTGTTGTCCTAATAAATTGATAATGTGAAGCTATTTTAGCTTCTCGAACTAGTTCAGATCATTTCTTTCTCATTGTTTCCTTGCTCATATACCTAATCATGCTGTCATTGCCACTTGGCTTCTCTTAAGTACTTGTTTTTTTGGTCCCAATAAATCTAATTGTGGAGTTATGTGAATGCAGAATTATTGGCATTAAACCTCTTCCTAGGACCTATTTTGGGCGTATGTACATATCTCTTAGTAAAATGTAAAGAGAGTGTTTTCCTTGACTTATCAATTGTCGGGTTGTTCAGTTCTATACTTTGACCACTATAAAACTAATAAAGATCATGAATCTTTGGGATCTTATACAAGTCTTTAATCCTTTTAGCTCTTTCAAGGGCTGACTTTTCTTGAACATCAGAAACACTTTTTTTTTTAGATAAGACCAGTCATTACGACCGTCCTTGTCCTGGGCTACTTGCACCAAGACCCCCTCCCATTCCCATTTTTATTATGCCCTGGATGGGATTTGAACCCTCGCCCACTCCTCCCCTCCCTTACTAGTGCTATCACTAGACCACCTCCTTGGTGGTAGAAACAACATTATCTTACTGCCTCAATTTTGGTTCTTTGTGTTCTATCCTTGTCCTAACAGTTCCTTTAGTTAGGACTTCATTACTTACTGATTGTTGCATCTGTTGGTCTCTGTTACAGGTTTGAACTATCATTCATCTTCTCTCCTTTATGCTATATTTAACAAAATGACCATTTTATTTTGTTTATAAACTTTATAGTCAGATTATCACAAGCGATTCTGCTCCACAATATATGCCTGATGATTAAGTTTTTTTAACCTAAAAATGTAAACATCCTATAACATTTACCTTCTATCGGCTCCATAAGGGTTATGCCCTCCTATAAACATCCTAAAAATTTAGCAACTTCCTTCTTACAGCCTCGGTTTGTTTTTTTGGGTCTTGCCTTGTCTAATCATCTCCTGCAATTGAGATTCTGACTCCTGATTGGTTGATCTGTTTGTCGGACCGGCCTTAACCATCATAAATGATCTTATCTATTCGTTATTGCAAACCTAATAGACAACATTTTTGTTTAATCGACAAGTTACCCTATGAAGTGAATTGACTAAGATCCATTATATTGCATGGTGTTTTAGTGAGGAAAACCTAGAATTTAATATGTAAAGTTCTATAAACAGTCTATATCTTTTCTCCTTTTAGCTATTGCCATTTGCCAGATTATAATGTTTATCACATGATTTTTCTTCTCCTCCTTATATAGTGCATTCTTCAATCGTCTAGGCACATATTGCGATAATTTGTTGTTTCAGTTCCGAAAGGAAGGGAATTTTGATTGAATTTTTCTATTGTCTTTCAGAATCAAGTCTTCATGTGCCTCCCTGAAAGACTACTCTTATGATGCAGTGTAGGCGGTTCTCCTTCAATAAACAGAACTTTTGTTGCTGGATTTAAACAATTTGCTAGGGCATTGAGGATGAGCCACACTATTTTAAGAAACATGAGAAAGTACTCTCATTACCTAGGAATGTCCTTATTGCATTTTATTCAGATGATATACCTTGTCCCAATGCAATGAGCAGATATATTTGTTGTAATATATTTTTTCTGGTACGCTCTCTTGTTTTTGTGGCTATTGTAGCCAAGAATTGACCCCGCATATTTTGTTGGCAAGAATCAAATGAACAGCCGAACTGGCTGGAACATAGTTGAGAGTGAACCTATTCCGCTCATATCTTGGCTTTGTTAGTGCCGGGGCACACTTTTTCGATGGAAAACTGAGAAGATAAAACAATTGTAAAAACAATGTTCCAACGCAACACTTCTAGGAAGGTTGCGCAAGTATAACGAAGATCTAAAAAGATCTCGTTTTAGTATTACGAGAATCTAAAAAGATTTCGTAATCCACAGCAATCGATCGTGTTACTTCTAAAAAGAAGATACAATCAGAATTACTGGTAGCAATGAAGAAGGTGACTGGCGAAAGATGGAAGAACTCTTGCTGGGGTGAATAATCACCGTTGTTCAAAGCTTTATTCGTCCTACACGAACAGCTTCCAGGAACTAGCAAGTTCGTCGGAGAACTTGGAATACTTCTGCTCTTCTGACTCCTCGGATGGACACGAACTCCCGTGCAAAAGCAATGCTGGTGCGGCGCCTTTCCTCTCTCTCGAAGGCTGCTGGAATTCGCAAGCAAATTTCGATCAGAACTGTGTTAAAGAACACTTCTGAATTCTCTGTTTACTTGTATTAAAAAATACTTCGTAAACTTTCTGTGGTGGCTTCTATTACTTGTATGTATATCTTGCCTTGTGAGAGAGAGGATGCCTTATATAGGCCCTGCAGCAACTGCTCGGTTGTCACAAAGTTAGGGTCATGGTAAAAACCACCAGAACATGTAGCAACCGTCCATAACGTGCAAACGCACGTTCTGCTGCAAGTTGCGCCAACTGTGTGCACTCTGCGCTCCTTGCACTCCGCGTGACAGAGCGCGCACTGAGCTGCGCGCACTGTACGCATTGCGCACAGCGGCACACGCAGCGCAACCAGTGCACCCGCGCAACCCGAGCAACCCGCGCAACCCAGCGCACCCGCGCAACCAAGCGCAACCTGGGCGCAACCTCGGCGCGCACCTGGGCAGCGCAACTGGGCTTGCGCAACGTGGCAGCGCAAGTGGCTCGCGCAACTAAAGCGCACTATGCGCCTAGCGACGATGCTGCCGTGCTAAGTGCAAAGTGCGCCAACAAAATGCCACATTACGCCTCATGAGCCCATGAGACCGAGTCCGAGTCCGAGTCGCTAAGCCCCTACGGGGCTTAGCTCCCATGGAAATAATTTTCCAAGAGCAAAAAGCATGAATGCTTTCAATTGTTGATTTAGCTTTTTTTTCATTAGAAAAATAATCCCACATGGCACACCCATGTGCACCTCCACACCACATGTGCATCTTTAAACTAGCAAAGCTAATATATAGAGATACAACTCCTTTGGTCTAGCCGATGTGGGAGTAAAATTCACTTTGAAAAAGATCAAAACCCAACAATCCCCCACATATCTCTATATATGGGTATAAGTGTTCCCCACAGTAACTGTCCATCATGCATTAGGAGAGATGTCGCTGACAACTTGAATCTTCCCGTATGGGTCAAACAACAGACTATAATACAAGAATGGACTAAGCCTTGAATTCTGCATCATAGCTGAAATTCTTCCCACTCACATAATGTAGTTACATGTGCTTCTGGCTACACATTAAAGGCCCTGTGCCAGCCTGGTTTCAGTGTATAATTTTGGGCGTCTACAAGTTTACCCTCAAGAGACGACCTGATATCTCTTTGTCCATACACTATAGGTGAGTTCATTATAAAAAGTCATGGCATGAAGCGCTTTGCGCTTCCATTGCGGTGCTACGCTGCTATGACATGGCTTAAAGCCGAGGCCTTACCCCGTACCGGAAACCTCATCGTAGTGTCATACTACTGTAGCATGAGGCAACCGCCTCTTTGTAGTGCCAAACTACCCAGCATGAAGCCTTAGGCTCTTTTGCGGTGTTACGCCGCAACGACATGGCTTGCAAGGCCGAGGCTTTACCCCGTACCGGGAACCTCATCGTGGTGTCGTGCCACTGTAACATGAGGAACTCCTCCTCTTTGTAGTGCTGACTACACCCCTCTTTATTTTAACATACAACATTAGGCTAACTGTCTATTTGCGGTGCTACGCCGCTATGACTTGGCCTGCAAAGCCGAGGCTTTATCCTATTTCTGGGCAGCACCCCACATATAGGAACCTCATTGTGGAGTCACCCCACTGTAGCATGGAGTTTCACTCCTTGTAGTGCTGCTCTACTGTGCCTCCTGTAAAACACACCAGGCATTCACTTTGCCTGAGAACTCATTAAGGCAATTAAGCCAACCTTCCCACAGGAACCATTTTCTGCAGAAAAACAACAGTAGACAACAGTGGTTATAGGTCCGTAACCTCTCCATGCCCTATAGAACATGTACCCACCGTTCCTGATATTCTTCCAGTTAATGGTCCTCCCTTGAACCAAAAGCTAGATGCCTAGTAGATAAATCTTTGAACTAATAGCATAAAACTTTATGGTAGGAATACAATAACTAATATCAGAATGCCTTCAAGCCCATTTTACATGCTGAGTCATCGACCAGCTGGCGCTTGAGGCCCTTGGTGAACGGATCCGCCAGGTTTTTCTGACTCCGAACATCAATCACTGCAATAACACCTCTCTTGATAAGATCGTGTACTGCCCTGTGCTTCAACCGCACAGTCCTCTTCTTCCTGTTGAAGAGGTCATTTGATGCCACCGCCGCAGTCGCCTGGTTGTCGCAGTATATCGGTATTGTCAGTATTTGTGCCCCAACCACTGGAAGATCATACTTGAGCTTCCGAAGCCATTCTGCTTCCTCGGCTGCGGTATCAAGTGCAAAGAACTCAGATTCCATGGATGACCGCGAGAGCACAGTCTGCTTCTTCGACTTCCACGATATAGCAGCTCCATCCATTGTGAAAATGAATCCATATGTGGACCTCTCGCTCTCCACCTCTGAGCACCAGCTGGCATCACTGAAGCCTTCCACTACCGGCGGATCTTCGCTGTAGTACAGTGCATATGTCTGAGTCTTCTTGAGATATCTCATCACCCGTTTCACAGCTTTCCAGTGTTCAGCACCTGGGTTACTCGTGAAACGACTCAGCATTCCCACGGCGAAAGCTATGTAAAGCCTTGTGGCAGTAGTAGCATACATCAAACTTCCGATTACGCTTGCATACTCCAGCTGCCTGACGCTTTCCCCCTGAATTAGGCTTCAGCTTCAGATCACACCTGTACGGCGTATCGATCCCAGGAAGATCCCGATACCCATAACGAGTGATCATTTTCTCAATATAATGAGACTGTGATAGCGCTAGTCCAGTGTCTGTCCGGATGATCTTGATCCCTAAGATCACATTAGCTTCCCCCAAGTCCTTCATACTGAACTTGCTCGAGATGAATTTCTTTATCTCCGTGACACAGCTCATATCCGTACCTAGGATAAGCATGTCGTCCACGTACAGACAAACGATCACACCTCTTCCATCAGCGAACTTCGTATAAACACACTTGTCCGTCTCACTGACCATGTAGCCATTTGACCTTATAACTTTGTCAAATTTCTCATGCCACATCTTGGGAGCCTGTTTAAGACCGTACACAGATTTCACCAACTTACAGACTTTGTCTTCAAGACCCTTGACGACAAATCCCTCTGGCTGTTGCATGTATATCTCTTCGGTCAGCTCGCCATTTAGGAAAACCGTTTTCACATCCATCTGATGTATCACCATTTTATGTATCGCTGCGAGAGCAATTAACATTCTGATGGTAGTCATCCGGGCTACTGGAGCATACGTGTCAAAGTAGTCGATTCCCTGCTTCTGAGAAAACCCCTTGGCTACCAACCTAGCATTGAACTTGTCAATAGTTCCGTCTGCTTTCATCTTCTTCTTGAAGATCCATTTGCATCCGATGGGTTTTGCTCCTTCAGGAAGATCAACCAACACCCAAGTGTTATTTGAGGGGATAGAATCAACTTCATTGTCAATCGCCTCCTTCCAGAAAATCGTGTCTCTTGTCTTCATCGCCTCATCATAGGTAAGAGGATCAACTTCCACATGATAGGTGACAAAGTCACTTCCGAAATCCTTCCCTCCTCATACGCTTAGCTGACGGCTCAGCTTGTTCTGGTTCAATCGTTGTTTCAACAGCAACATCTTCTTGGACCACATCTTTATTGAAGACTTCAGTTTACTGCGCACCCTCAATGTTCTCCGGTACATCCGCAAGAACAATATTCTTGTGCCTTGCAAACTTGTCTTCAAAATATTCTGCGTCGCGAGATTCAATGATATGATTTGACTCAATATCAAGAAATCTCCGAGCATCACTCTTCTCGGCATACCCCAAGAATATTGTCTTAGTAGTCCTTGTCCCAAGCTTCTGAATCTTCAGATCTGGAAGCTTGACATATGTCAGACACCCCCACACTCGAATGACATTCAAGTTAGGTCTGACTTTGAACCAGAGTTCATGAGGAGTAATGTCAGAAGTTGCATGAGGCACCCTATTCAGAATAAAAGTGGCCGTCAGTGCAGCTTCTCTCCAGTAGCACTTAGGAAGACCTGTAGTCAACAGCATTGAGTTAATCATTTCTGTTAACGTTCTGTTCTTCCTCTCTGCTACTCCGTTTGATTGAGGAGAGTACGGATGTAGTGTCCCGCTCCTAGCGGTTCACTATGTAAGGCTTGTGGCTTGGCTAACTCGGTCGGAACCGAGTATTGGGGAAACTTACCGTCGGCACCGAATCGATCACGGACAAGTGCATAAGAACCTTTCCAACTAATGGATTGGTTTCTCTTGAAATGCGTCCAAGAGTTTTCTCTGGATGTTTTGCTGCTGGTTTTGCTGCTTGGTTTTGATGGATGCTTTCTGAATGATTTTCGATGATTTGATTCTTGCCCGTTTTCATCGATTTGCATAGCATTCATTCTTGAGAATTCTGAGAGAAGAGAACACAACGAGATGGATTATTAACCAACTTTTGGTGCCAATGCAGACTGACGCGTGACGGAAGGCTAAGCGTGCAAGTGTTCCTCTCTCTCTCGACGATTCTCTAATTTGGTGAGTGTGGATCTCTGTGGTGGTATTGTCCCTCTCGCTATTCCTTCATGCCAACTAAATAATTGTCTTGCAACATCCGTTGATCGATATCAGTTGCTAAATGCCACAAGTCAATACCACTAAGAAGTTAGAGATTGAACATTGAACATTGAAATGAATGCTAGTCCCTTGAATATTGAAATGAATCGATTACACTGTTAACAACAATTGAGATTATGCTTGTCCACTGAACATTGAATTGAGATTGAATTGATACCTAGAATGATGATGAAATGCTGCGAAATGAACAAGTTGTCTATTTACTTTCAAAATTACCATGCACTGTTTGCTTATCGAGTCGATCACGCATTCGCATGGTCATGGACAACTTGTGCACAAGGTTTGGTGGTGTGTTTCCTCGAATCGGTACTGGGGCGCCGGGACCGATTCGGCCTAGGAGGAAGCATTGGCGTGCTAATGGGAGCACGGGTATTGTGAGGCATCCTTAGGGGCTAGCTACCTACTTTGGAGTCATTGCATTACTTTGAAGTCCTATAAGGCAAAGAGATGTCCAAATGGTTTAACAACGCCAGTGGCCATGTAGTCAGGATGCATGCTAATGATTATTTTATGCAGGGGCGGTAAGTATATTATTATTATCCTGTATCTTATGCAGGAAAGCTGGATTCGGCCAATGGTAAAGTAAACATGGTTTATTCCATGTTACATTTTGAATTACTCTGAATGTTGCCTGTCCCTAATAAGTTCATATCTTTAAAATGCTTGTCATTAATCAAATGTTGGTTTAGCTGAGTGGGCCAACGGGGCTCACCAGCGCATTGTTATAATGTGCTGACCCCTCCTCCACAGGTACTGGAGAAGGCTCAGGCGCACGTCCGAACTAAAGCTTTCTGAACTGCTGTTTCCTTTCAAGTTGTTTTTTCCTAAAGACGCACAAAGTATTGCGGAGATTTCAAAGATAGCTGCTTATATTTCAAAGTACTAAAGGGGCATGATGTATGGAACGGAAAATTATTTCATGGCAGCCTATCAGTTGTACTTCTTTTCATGAATCAATGTAGCCGAAATGGCATTTCAAATATTATCGAGAAAAGTTGTATTCTGACTACAATTATGAATAAAATGAGTATTTCTTCTTCCTATATTGTGTTCCAATGTTTCCGCAACTGTGGCTTAATTTTTAATGTTTCAAATGATATGAATGTGCATGTTCTAGCCTTGTACAAGTGCAACTCCAGACTTGTACGGCATCACGCCTTAGCGAGGACGATCGATTCGGCGTGAATCGAAGCAAAGCGAGCGATTCCCCGAATCGGGGCGTGACAAGTTGGTATCAGAGCACGGTTTAGAATCCTCGAATTTCAAAATATTTTTTTAAAAAAAAAAGGAAGTTTTGATGCAAATTTTCTCGATTGATGGTGTCGATAGCGCTGGCATGAAATAATGTTCCATACAATAAGCCCATAAATATTTTATGAGTGCTAATGGAATTATTTCTTTGTTGTAGAATGACTAAGGGTGATAGCTCAAAGGCGAATTCATCGTCGGACCCGATTGAGAAACTGATTAAGCAAATGGAGGCTCAAAGGAAGCAGAGCGAAGCTCAACATCGCGCGCTTCAGGAGCAGCTTCAGTATCAGTTTCAGAAGCAGCTGGATGCTCAACAAAAGCAAGTTGATAGTCTAACTCAGATTGTCATCAAACTGTCGGCCGATTCTAATGTTTCTGCAAAGGCCACAGCAACCGAGACCGTGGAGGTGCCAGCAGAGAAATCTGAGACGCCGACACGGAAGAGGACGAGCTTCAAGTTCTCGGAATTTAAAAGTTGCGACCCGCCTGATTTTAATAGAAAAGAGGAGCCAGATGAGGTGATGGGCTTCTTGAACACACTGGAGGGCTATTTCCGAATGTTAGAGATTCAGGGCAGTAAGAGAGTGGAGTGTGCCGCTGTACAACTTCGCCTCAAGGCCCAGGAATGGTGGATTTCGCAGAGACAGGCACTTTACGGAAATAATCAGGATATAAAGATGTCTTGGGAGGCCTTCAAACAGGCTTTCATTACTCAATTCATTCCACCTGCTGTCCGTCAACAAAAAGAGAATGAGTTCATCGCACTTCGACAGGGCAGTATGTCAGTGCTTGACTACGAGACAGAGTTTTTGAAGAGAGTCGCATTCGCTGGGTACATGGTACCGAATGACGATGCCAAGCGAGGAAGATTTGTGCAAGGCTTGAATGAAGGCCTGGAGCGGGATGTTCTAAGTCGTAAATGTACGTCTTACCGGGAGGCGTACGAGACAGCTCTCGAAATGGAGAGATTTCATCAACCGGGTAGTCGTGGGACAACGCAGAGCAACCAAGGACTCAACAATCAGAAACGACCTTGGTCTGCAGGAAGAAGTGACGCACCTAAGCGTCCGAATACGGGCAATAACAAAGGACCGTATCAGGAACTGCGTTGTAACAGGTGCAATCGAATTGGTCATCGTCGCGAGGATTGTCGCGTCGGGTGTTACAAATGTGGGGGAATGAATCACAAGGCATTTGAATGCAGAACTAAGGGAGAGAACCAGTATCCTCCTCGTGGGAATAACAATAATTACTATCGTGGGCATAACAACAATCAGAACCGGGGCCAACACAACAACCAGTATCGTGGCCAGGCGCCACCAGCCTTGCCAGCTCCAACTGGAAATGCACCGAATCAACAAGGTGGCCAAGCAAGGGTTTACGCCCTGACTCAGGCAGAGGCCCAGACCGCAGAGAATGTTATAACAGGTATGTTGCTGTACAAAGGCATACCTGCAATAGTACTTTTTGATTCTGGTGCTACTCATTGCTTTATCTCTTCTGATTTTGCAACGGAAAATAAAATTTGTATGACTCAATTAAAGGCAGCTTTGTGTGTTAGTACTCCTTCGGGAGTAGATATACCTGCAACTTTGATTTGCAGGGACGGCTACATCAAGATTGGAGGCAAAACTTTATCTTTGGACGCAATTGTACTCGACATCAAAGAGTACGATATCATATTGGGAATGGACTGGCTCAGCGCCTGTCATGCAACGATCGACTGTACGGATAAAAGAGTTGTGTTTCGCCTACCTGGAGAAACAGAGTTTTCTTACTCGTGCGGCTCGGCGTTCCAAGGACCTATGGTAATATCGACAGTTACAGCAAGGCACATGCTGTACTCGGGGTGTGAAGGCTTTCTCGCTTCTGTCCAAGACACTCGAATGAAGAGTGTAGGCTCAAATCAGACCGAAATTGTGGCAGAGTTTCCTGATGTGTTTCCGGACGAGATACCTGGGATGCCGCCGGATAGAGAAATTGAGTTCACAATTGACACCTTTCCGGATACTCGTCCGATATCTAAGGCGCCGTACAGGATGGCTCCGGCAGAATTGAAAGAACTAAAGGTGCAGCTACAAGAATTATTAGATCGGGGATACATTCGCCCAAGTGTATCTCCATGGGGAGCTCCAGTACTGTTTGTAAAGAAGAAGGATGGAACGATGCGGCTATGCATCGATTACAGAGAACTGAATAAGGCAACCATCCGCAACAAGTATCCTTTGCCAAGGATAGATGATCTATTCGATCAGCTACAAGGGGCGACCGTGTTTTCAAAAATTGATCTTCGTTCAGGATACCATCAGTTGAAGATCAGACCCGAAGATGTTCCTAAGTCAGCATTCCGTACAAGATACGGACATTATGAGTTTTTGGTCATGCCATTCGGCTTGACCAATGCTCCAGCAGCCTTTATGGATTTAATGAATAGAGTGTTTCGACCATTCTTAGACAAGTTTGTTGTTGTGTTCATCGATGACATCTTGATCTACTCAAAGGACAGGAAGACTCATGTCGAGCACTTGAGAGAAGTACTTCAGACGCTGCGGGACAACCAGCTCTATGCAAAGCTAAGTAAGTGCGAGTTTTGGATGAACAGCGTGTCGTTCCTAGGACATGTTGTTTCGGCAGAAGGTGTTGCCGTTGACCCAAAGAAGATTGAGGCAGTTGTGGACTGGAAGCAGCCTGCATCAGCTAGTGAAATACGGAGTTTCCTTGGTTTAGCCGGGTACTACCGTAGATTTGTGAAAGACTTTTCGAGAATCGCCTCGCCTTTGACTCGCCTGACTCAGAAGGGAGTAGTATTTAAGTGGACGGACGACTGTGAGAGTAGTTTCCAAGAACTCAAGCAGCGGCTCGTCACAGCTCCAATTTTAGCACTTCCGGAAGGCTCTGAGGGATTTCAGATCTACAGTGACGCATCGGGACTTGGGTTGGGATGTGTTCTCATGCAACGTGGGAAGACAATATCTTATGCTTCGAGACAACTCAAACAGCATGAGAAGAATTACCCGACACATGATTTGGAACTGGCGGCGATTGTGTTCGCGTTGAAATTGTGGCGACACTATCTCTATGGTGTGTCCTGCGAGATCTTCACGGATCACAAAAGCCTGAAATACATATTCACACAAAAGGAATTGAATTTAAGGCAGCGGCGTTGGTTAGAATTGATCAAAGATTATGACTTGACAATCTCTTACACGCCGGGTAAAGGGAATGTGGTAGCTGATGCCCTGAGTCGAAAATTTGTTGGGTCCCTAACAGTGGCAAAAGAGGTACTACGAGATCTTGAAGAGATGGGCATCGAGTTCAGGATTCGTCCACAGAATGTGCAGTTGGCTCAGTTACAACTTGAGCCGAGTCTCCAGGGAAGGATTAAGATTGCTCAGAAGGATGACCCGTTTCTGCAGAAGATACGCGAGTTGATTCTAGCAGGAAAGGCGTCAGACTTTACCGTTGAAGATGACACTATTCGTGTCAAGGGAAGATTGTGCGTCCCTAAGGACGAGGATATCAGGAAGGAAATACTGACCGAGGCACATTTCGCAAAGTATTCCTTGCATCCGGGAGGCACGAAAATGTATAAAGATCTACGCTCAACTTTTTGGTGGCATGGTATGAAGAAGGATGTGGCGCTATTTGTGTCACAATGCATGGATTGTCAGCGTGTGAAGGCCGAACACCAACGGCCAGGCGGAGAATTACAAAATTTGGCTATTCCACTGTGGAAGTGGGATAATATCTGTATGGATTTTATAGTCGGCTTGCCAAGAACTCAGAAGGGAAATGATGCGATTTGGGTTATCGTGGATAGATTAACCAAGTCGGCACATTTCATTCCAATAAAAGTTACATGGGGAGTAGAACGGTTGGCTCAGATTTACATAAATGAAATTGTTCGATTACATGGGGTGCCAGCTTCTATAGTATCGGATAGAGACGGAAGATTCTTGTCGCGATTTTGGATAAGTCTGCACTCGGCTATGGGCACAAAGTTAAACTTCGGTACGGCTTACCATCCGCAGACTGATGGTCAGACAGAGAGAGTAAACCAGATTCTTGAAGATATGTTGAGATTGTGCGTGCTCGATTCGAAGACAAATTGGGACGCACATCTCGCATTAGCAGAATTTGCCTATAACAACAGTTATCAGGCAAGTATCCAAATGGCCCCGTACGAAGCCTTATATGGACGGAAATGTCGATCACCGATATGCTGGAATGAAGTCGGTGAACGGCAAGTGCTCGGACCAGAACTTGTGGAACAGGCCGTCGAGAGGGTTCGCTTAATTCGAGAAAGACTTAGAGTTGCTCAAAGTCGACAAAAGAGTTATGCGGATGTTCATCGACGACCTTTGGAATTCACAGCAGGCGATCATGTCTTCTTGAAGGTCACGCCCATGCGTGGTGTGATGCGGTTTGGGATGAAAGGAAAGCTAAGCCCGAGATTCGTCGGACCATTCGAGATTTTAGAGAAAGTAGCCTCAGTGGCTTATCGACTTGCACTACCTCCGGCTCTGGCTGATGTGCACGATATCTTCCATGTATCTCAACTTCGGAAGTACGTGCATGATCCAAGTCACGTAGTGAACTTCGACCAGCTGCAGCTGAGCGCTGACCTATCCTACACTGAAGAGCCTGTCCAAATTTTGGACAGGAAAGAGAAAGTTTTGCGGAATCGGACAGTACCCCTGGTCAACGTGCTGTGGCGGAACCATGCTGTAGAGGAGTCGACATGGGAATTAGAGGAAGAGATGCGGGTGAAATACCCTTCGCTGTTTGATATTTTTGAGGTAGGACTTTTGCTTTAAGTTTCGAGGACGAAACTTTTTCTTAGTGGTATATTATGTAGTGTCCCGCTCCTAGCGGTTCACTATGTAAGGCTTGTGGCTTGGCTAACTCGGTCGGAACCGAGTATTGGGGAAACTTACCGTCGGCACCGAATCGATCACGGACAAGTGCATAAGAACCTTTCCAACTAATGGATTGGTTTCTCTTGAAATGCGTCCAAGAGTTTTCTCTGGATGTTTTGCTGCTGGTTTTGCTGCTTGGTTTTGATGGATGCTTTCTGAATGATTTTCGATGATTTGATTCTTGCCCGTTTTCATCGATTTGCATAGCATTCATTCTTGAGAATTCTGAGAGAAGAGAACACAACGAGATGGATTATTAACCAACTTTTGGTGCCAATGCAGACTGACGCGTGACGGAAGGCTAAGCGTGCAAGTGTTCCTCTCTCTCTCGACGATTCTCTAATTTGGTGAGTGTGGATCTCTGTGGTGGTATTGTCCCTCTCGCTATTCCTTCATGCCAACTAAATAATTGTCTTGCAACATCCGTTGATCGATATCAGTTGCTAAATGCCACAAGTCAATACCACTAAGAAGTTAGAGATTGAACATTGAACATTGAAATGAATGCTAGTCCCTTGAATATTGAAATGAATCGATTACACTGTTAACAACAATTGAGATTATGCTTGTCCACTGAACATTGAATTGAGATTGAATTGATACCTAGAATGATGATGAAATGCTGCGAAATGAACAAGTTGTCTATTTACTTTCAAAATTACCATGCACTGTTTGCTTATCGAGTCGATCACGCATTCGCATGGTCATGGACAACTTGTGCACAAGGTTTGGTGGTGTGTTTCCTCGAATCGGTACTGGGGCGCCGGGACCGATTCGGCCTAGGAGGAAGCATTGGCGTGCTAATGGGAGCACGGGTATTGTGAGGCATCCTTAGGGGCTAGCTACCTACTTTGGAGTCATTGCATTACTTTGAAGTCCTATAAGGCAAAGAGATGTCCAAATGGTTTAACAACGCCAGTGGCCATGTAGTCAGGATGCATGCTAATGATTATTTTATGCAGGGGCGGTAAGTATATTATTATTATCCTGTATCTTATGCAGGAAAGCTGGATTCGGCCAATGGTAAAGTAAACATGGTTTATTCCATGTTACATTTTGAATTACTCTGAATGTTGCCTGTCCCTAATAAGTTCATATCTTTAAAATGCTTGTCATTAATCAAATGTTGGTTTAGCTGAGTGGGCCAACGGGGCTCACCAGCGCATTGTTATAATGTGCTGACCCCTCCTCCACAGGTACTGGAGAAGGCTCAGACGCACGTCCGAACTAAAGCTTTCTGAACTGCTGTTTCCTTTCAAGTTGTTTTTCCCTAAAGACGCACAAAGTATTGCGGAGATTTCAAAGATAGCTGCTTATATTTCAAAGTACTAAAGGGGCATGATGTATGGAACGGGAAATTATTTCATGGCAGCCTATCAGTTGTACTTCTTTTCATGAATCAATGTAGCCGAAATGGCATTTCAAATATTATCGAGAAAAGTTGTATTCTGACTACAATTATGAATAAAATGAGTATTTCTTCTTCCTATATTGTGTTCCAATGTTTCCGCAACTGTGGCTTAATTTTTAATGTTTCAAATGATATGAATGTGCATGTTCTAGCCTTGTACAAGTGCAACTCCAGACTTGTACGGCATCACGCCTTAGCGAGGACGATCGATTCGGCGTGAATCGAAGCAAAGCGAGCGATTCCCCGAATCGGGGCGTGACAACGGAGCCGTAGTCTCATTGACAATTCCATGCTCTTTGCATAACGATACGAATTCATGAGACCTGTACTCCCCACCTCGATCACTTCTTATTCTTTTGAGTTGTTGTCCAGTCTGCCGCTCAGCTTCGGCTCTGAACTCCTTGAACTTCTCGAATGCTTCGTCTTTAGCCTTCAGCAAGTAGACGAACACATACTTTGAGAAGTCATCGATGAAGGTTATGAAATACTTCATCCCGGCCTTTGTAGAGAACTGTTTGAAGTCACAGATATCTGAGTGTACCAACTCCAGAAGATCTGTACTTCGATTAACCCGAGGAAAGGGTTTCCTTGTGATCTTTGTTTGAGCACAAACTTCACATTTCTCTACCTTACCCCCACACTTGGAGATAAGTCCTAGACTAGACATTCTGTTTATTCGTTTACAATGAACATGTCCTAGCCTATTATGCCACAACTCAAGAGTATATGCAGAAGGAGTGGTTGCATTAATTACATTAATTACATTGGACTGATTCACAAGCTGAATCTTGAACATTCCTTCGGTATAAAAAGCTTTCCCGAAATATGTTTCCTTGATAGACATCACCATCTGGACAACATTGATGTCCATCCTGAGGCCTGCGTTGCATAGTAGGCCTCCTGAGATCAGGTTCTTGGCGATAGCAGGTACGTGCTTCACGCCTTGAAGCGTCAAAGGCTTCCCCGAAGTCAGCTTCAACACCACCATCCCGATCTCGAGCACTTCAGCTTGTGCCTGGTTCGCCATCATAACCACTTCAGAAGTAGGTGTGTAGGTGGTGAACCACTCCTTACTGGAGCAGACATGACAGGAGGCTCCAGTTCTACCCACCAGTCAGAGTCAGTCCTTACCGCATCAACCTGCGCAATCATAACAACAACGTCAGTGATCATAGATACCTTACTAGGCTCTCCTTGCTTTGATTGCTTGGTCTTTGCTTTGCATTCACTTTTGAAGTGGCCCTTCTTGCCACACTTGAAACAAGGCATCTGAGACTTTGCCTTCTTTCACTTGAAGGAAGTCCCCTTCACGTTCAGATTGTTAGGGTCCTTCTTCTTGCTGTGGGAAGCCGCCTGCTTTCCCCTTGGTTCCTTGGTATGAACCAGATTGGCGTTAGCCAATTGCTTGGACAGTGCGTCCACCTTCAGTTGAGCCCGCATCTGGTCCTCAACATAGATTTCCTGCAAGCGATCTTCATGGCTGATCTCAAGCTTCTTCCTATACATATTTGCATAGAACTTACTCCACCCAGCGGGGAGCTTTGAGACAATCCCTCCAACAACAAACTTGTCGGGGAGGGGCATTGCCTCGTCTTCCAACTTTTGTCGCAGTTTCAGAAATTCCTTTACCTGCGACAACATGGACTTCTCGTCCTCAAAGAGCCATTTGTGATATTTTTCAACCACAAATATCTTGCTCCTGTTTTTGTCTTCTTCGTACAGTTTCTCCAGAGACTCCCATATGTCTCTGACAATTGGTTTTTTACTGTAAGATTCTGCTAGAGAATCCTCCATAGCATTTAGGATAAGCAGCCTGCAAATGCTATTTTTTCTTCTCCACTTGGCCTGAAGTTTAGTAGCCGCAGTGATTGCGGCAGCAGACCCAGTATCTGGAACGGTAGGTTCCTCTTCAAGAAGCACGTGATCAACGTCTCTGAGTTGAAGAGTGAGATAAACCTTCCTCTTCCAGACTTGATAATGCTCTTCATCAAACTTTTCTAACTTACAAAAGTCAGTATTGAGGAGTGAAGCATTAAAGTTTTCCATCGTAGCAATAAAACTTTGAGATTGTTAGTGCCGGGGCACAATTTTTCAATGAAAAACTGAGAAGATAAAACAATTGTAAAAACAATGTTCCAACGCAACACTTCTAGGAAGGTTGCGCAAGTATAACGAAGATCTAAAAAGATCTCGTTTTAGTATTACGAGAATCTACAAAGATTTCGTAATCCATAGCAATCGATCGTAGTACTTCTAAAAAGAAGATACAATCAGAATTAATTGCAGCAATGAAGAAGGTGACTGGCGAAAGATAGAAGAACTCCTGCTGGGGTGAATAATCACCGTTGCTCAAAGCTTTATTCGTCCTACACGAACAGCTTCCAGGAACCAGCAAGTTCGTCGGAGAACTTGGAACACTCCTGCTCTTCTGACTCCTCGGATGGATACGAACTCCCGTGCAAAAGCAATGCTGGTGCGGCGCCTTTCCTCTCTCTCGAAGGTTGCTGGAATTCGCAAGCAAATTTCGATCAGAACTGTGTTAAAGAACACTTTTGAATTCTCTGTTTACTTGTGTTAAAAAATACTTCGTAAACTTTCTGTGGTGGCTTCTATTACTTGCATGTATATCTTGCCTTGTGAGAGAGAGGATGTCTTATATAGGCCTTGCAGCAACTGCTCGGTTGCCACAAAGTTAGGGTCATGGTAAAAACCACCCCGAACATGTAGCAACCGTCCAGAACGTGCAAACGCACGTTCTGCTGCAAGTTGCGCCAACTGCGCGCACCCTGCGCTCCTTGCACTCCGTACGACAGAGCACGCACTGAGCTGCGCACACTGCGCGCACTGTACGCATTGCGCACTCAAAGAGTAGCGTTGATCCGATTGCGTATCGATACGAATCGATATAAAAGTTACGTTGTCCCGAGCAACGCATCGAACTAAGCCGATGCGAAGAGTTGCCTTGTCCCAAAGAATGCGTCGAGTGAATCGATGCAAAGCGTCGCGTTGCCTCGAAGGATAAGTGCGTTGAGACGGCTCGAAGATTCTAAAAAATCGAATCGACCAAGGCGCAAGTCCGAATCGATGCAAGTATTGATTTTAGTTGTTTTTGTGTGCAGGCTATACGTTTACGCTGAAATGTTAGAGGTCGATCTTTTACCTTATTCAGTAAGGGGTCCGCGAAAGCAAATCGTCGCCTTGCGACGGACTGAGGCGTTGGCACGACAAGTCCAAATCGAACGTATAATTCAATAAGCACGAAGTGCTCGAATGGCTAAGTCAGGAGAGTTGTCCGTGCAATAAAGTTATGAAATCGAGCCGCAACGGCTCGACGAAAGGACAAGGCGCATTGATTCAAGGTGGGGGGACATTAACTCTCTTTCCTACTCCGTCATGCTTAAGTAAAATACATATCATTGAATGTTGAGTTAACCTATCAACGCCACGGGCGTGGCTCGATAGAGAGTTAAGCGTAGTGAGTGTCGAACACTAGATAGAACAATTGAAATGAATCATACGGCAAACGTACGAGTCGCTATGGAACATTGGATATCGCAAAGGCGAGCGCCTCGGTGCGCAAGCCGCAAGAACATGGGATAACTGTACTCGGCGAGTGCCTTAGTGCACGAACCATACCGTGCCCTCGCGCACGAGTTAGAACGGCTAGAACATTGAAAGACAATAGGCGAGTGCCCTAGCGCGCAAGCCACGAACATTGAATACTAAAGCATAGAAATACGGCTTCGACGCGTGCAACAAGTGCACGACGCGAAGGATAGATGATAAATGTGTCGAAACGTGCCTACGTGCACGAGATAATAAAAAGATGGCTTCGTTGCGAAAGAATACAGTTGTGGCATGAATGTGGCGGAACTGTCGGATATGACATAATGCCTCGAAAGGTGTTCGAGACCTTCGGGTCGTTCGGTTGACGAGCATTGAGTTGAGGCATGATACCATTGAAACATTGAAACGAAGTATGAAACGTAAGAACATAGAAAGTTAACGGAAGAAATACGAGATGATAATGCGGCATGGTGCCCTTCGATATGTTCGCGGCCTTCGGGCGTTCGATGAGAACATTTGGACGTTGTGTCAATTGAAATAGAGATAAGCGAACTTGCTTGGTTGTATGAAAATAAGATGCGTTGCATGGTCAAATGGACTTAAAGATATAAAAGCCCGTGCATGGGTATTCCCTCGAACGCGGCGCGCCAGGGCGCTGAGACCGTTCGGCCTAGGAGGGATTCATTTTCGGTATTGTTGGTGCACTTCATTTAGAAGGGTAGCGACCTTCTGGTGAATGTGATAAGCCACTTGCCGCGATTATTTCGATGTTATCTGATGTTGGTTAGCAACCGCACAGAGTTAACATCGTCTTATGTTTCGATTTCGATAAATATAAGTCCATTCTAGCCCGAAAAGCTAGTGACCTTCATATAGTTAAGGGCGACGGGTTTGGAAGTGCAAGGTATGCATATATCCTGCGTGGACGGATCCTGAATAGCGAGCACTTATAACATGACAGGGAAAACGGATAGGCGTATTCACCTTGCGTCGGTGCAAGGACGAGTGCGTCGATATTGCTAAGTTGCGCCACGAATCAAACACGAGATTGCTTGCCTGTTTACTTATGCGAATTGAATAACATGCTTGCCATGATTTACAGCCTTCGAATATGCCATGAACTCATCCTAAGGAGAACATAGAAAGAGAACTAAATTGTATGTTTGCATGAATCAATACAATACTAAATGTCGGTTTGTTAAGTGGGTTTTTGATCAGTACAACGAGGACGAAAGTACTAATCCCCCACTAGTTTGCTAGCAGGTTCAGGGATTGGTCTGCTCGCGTCGGAGCTTCGCTTGAACGCGTTGAGGCTTGGAATGCCGAAGCGTATTGAAGCGTGCGATCGCATTGACGCTCGAATATGCAACAGGATTGATGCGGCCGAGATATAGAAGGCATGATGTATGGAACGGTGAAATCCTTTGTGGGCAAGAGAGAACTTAAGTGTTGTAGCCAATCTGGCAAATTCCGTTGGGCTATCGAAAGCCTTTGTAATCTGATTTCGAATATGAATAAAGAGAATCGTTTCGTATACTCTGTTTTCCTTTCGTGTTAATATTCAACTCAAAGATAACCATTTGAGAACTTGTCATCTTGCCTTGCACGAGCGCAACTCCAGGCTCGTGCGGCATCACGCCCCATGCGAGGACGAAGATTCGGGTGATTCCGGGTAGGGGCGTGACAAATTGGTATCAGAGCCCCAGGCTCAATTTCCTCTGGACGCTTGCTTCATTTCAGTTCTAAAAGTTGCCCACCACCAATCGAAATCACTCTTGACTCTACTCGATGCCGCACTGGATGTTCCATATAATAAGTCTAATATAAATCATGTAATTTTGTTGCGTGTTGTTTTGGAAATTACATGGTGTTTGCGGGAAAAGTCGAAAAAGGTTTGTTGCTATAAGCGCAACAAGTTACGAGATATGAATTCAATGAATTGTTGCTGCGGATACAACACGTCGTGAATTGTGATTTGAGATATTCGTTGTTTGCAACGAGCGATACGAGAAATGTTGGTTGCATCGATACAATGATAGTCGTGGAATGTTGCTGCAGCAATTGCCACGCGTTGATTGTAAATGATACGTTGAAAAGAAAATGAAAGTTGATATTGAATGTGTCGAACGGATTCACGTATCGATTTCGAATGTGCGTTTGCGATGAAAAGCGATAAGTTAATATCGAATGTGTTGAAACGGATTTGAGCATTGACTTTGAATGTCGAAAATGAAATGTTGCACGATGTGCAATGCGTATCGAGAATAAATCGATGCACGAGGTGCGGTAAATATCGGAAATAAATCGTTGTACGATGTGCAATACGTATTGAAAGTAAAATATTGCACGTGGTGCAATGCATGTCGAAAGTAAATTTTTTGCACGTGGTGCAACGCGTATCAAAGTAATCGATGCACGAAGTGCAACGGATATCGAGAATAAATTTTTGTACAAGATGCAACGGAAGAAAACGAAAGTCATAAATCGAGAAACGAAATCGGTTCGGTTGCGCACCGAGCTTGTGTTGGCAAATGAATGCATTGGCCGAGTTGCGTCGGATTTGTTACGGTTGTGATCAAGCACGATCACTGCGGAAATCGTGAGTCGGAAGATATCGTTGGTTCGTAAGGAGTATGTTGCGACGGAAGTAACTTGATTTCCGGGTGGTATATGGCATGCCACTGATGCAAGGAATGGCTCGATTTCGAGTGGTATATGCAATACCACTTGTGCGATGAATTGCATCAACGTATTGTGAGAATTACGGAAGGTTCGTCCGCAACGAACGGGATAGCACCGAGTCTCGAATGAAAATTTGTACGACGGCATGTTGATGCAAGTGTTCTTCGATGATCGGTTAGAACGATAAGACGAGACTTGTAACATTGAATGATACGTCGATTGAACAATTTATGTGTCGGTCAAATGACGGGAACTAGCGAAACGATTATGCCTTGAGGCAACAATCGGATCGACGGGATAGGAAACTCGAAACGTTGAAATCGAACAGCACGACTTGCGAGCTCGATAAAAATGTTGGACGATACAAATTATAATCGAATCGTATGACTTGCAATTTCGATAGAAATGTTCGGCTAGGCGAATCTAATCGCACGACTTGCGATTTCGATAGAAATGTTGGGCGATGTGAATTGCAATCGAATCACACGATGTGCGACTTCGGTAAGAAAGTTGGTTGACGCGGGTAATCGTGTCTAAGAAATAGTTGATTACGTTGCGACGAAACTCATTCGAGTATGACTGAAAAACACGCAAAACTTAGAGGGCGAGATCGTATGACTTGAGGATTCGATGTTGGATAATCGGTAACTCAGTTACGCGATCGAAGTATAGCGGAATGCGACAAATCAGAGAACGGATTGATGCGTATGGAAAAGTTTGTTGCGAACTTGGATGTATGCGATACGAGTTAAGTTGATGTTGAAACGGATTCAAAGTTGACCCTTACGTTATCGAAATGGATACGGCGTATCGAGATCGATACGTAAGGAAACGTAAACGATGCGAGAATACAAAATAGAGTGTGCCTCGCGCTATGAAATTTTGTAAGTAACGATGCGAGAATCAACGAACTTGGTTGATCGTAAATTTTGTGATTGATCAGGGCGAGACTATAAGTCATCAACGATCGTTCGATGCGTATAGCATCTCGTGTGTCGACCGCGAAATAAGATAGACTCGAACTCGATACGAGTAGATGTTTCGTAAATTACGGAATCATCGACGATTGTGCATGACTTTACTCGGAGGATAGTTGCGCATCAGTTGTGCCGATAGAAATGGTTATGTACGGATTTGGGTAGTCGCGTAGAATTCGTCGGAACGTGATTTGGCTCCGAATTAAGATATAGCATGGTTCGTAGTAAACTGTCCTTCGGTGATGATTCACAATTATCGAGCGTAGCTTCGGGGCAGCTGACCCTAGAAGACTTGACCGCCAAATCAAATTGAATGTTGCAGACCGTAAGATGATCCATGCGATATCGCATATGAGATTGCATCTATAACAAATACAATGTGGTGCATGTTAACGATAAGTCTAGGCGATCGAAAATTGTTGGAACAGCTTTCGATTGAGAATGATATAGTTAGATTTGAGTATTCATCGGATGAATGCTCGAATGGTTATGTTGGTCGACGAGCGAACTTGAAATTCACCAACGAACTTGGTGATTCGGATAGGCGAGTGCGAGAATCGTGCTATGCACGAGAGGGAGCGATAAAGGAATAACTTACGAGTCATGTCGTTAGATTCAGATTCACCTTGCAATTGAGCTTGCGTGAATCGAAGCTTATGTTCGATGTTGCGAGACGGATAAGTTGGGAATTTGGCTAGTAAATTCCTACTCGTTAGGAATCGAATGTAAGGCGTATCGTAGAGACCCTCGTGTCAAGGCGATCGTTGTCTTGAGCACCGTCGTCTTGATGTAAACTTTTGAGTCGGATAGATTGTGGCCTTTATGCAATGTCAATTTAAACTTGCGTCGGAAGGATTTGAGCATGGTGCCTAGGTAATTAACCTAGTGGGCGTAGCCCTGAATGTTGATGCATTTGCAAGTCAACAAAGGAAGTCGTATCGAGATAAGTTACATAGCAAGACTTCGAAAATAGTTGGGTGACGATTTCAAACGCAAGGCGTTACGGAGACTCGTTGTGATCGGATACGCGACGCGTAGAATTGATAGTCCCGATGAAACATACAAATTGAGAAATGTAATTTTTGAATCGCATCGTGTACCTTGACTTTTGTTGGCAGATCACGTATGTATCAATATGCATGTGCGCTAGAATTGCGAGAACAAATAATAGAGCCAAGTCCGATCGAGAATACGAGATGTCAAGTTATCGAGAATAAAAGTTACGTGTTTGTGTTGTTCCGACATCTTACAACTGAGCTTGGCTGAAATACATATATTGGTGGGACGCCTAAAATATGTGTATGATTCCAAACTAAGTTGTACGATCCAAACGATAGTGAGACGAGATCGTGGAACGATCTAATGAAACCCTTAGAAATTTAGTATTAGTTTCGGTTCGGGACGAACCTTGTTTTGAGTGGTATATTATGTACCCCACTCCGCACGGTGCATTATGTTGAGTCGTTGACTCGAAGAGTAGCGTTGACCCGATTGCGTATCGATGCGAATCGATATAAAAGTTACGTTGTCCCGAGCAACGCATCGAACTAAGCCGATGCGAAGAGTTGCCTTGTCCCAAAGAATGCGTCGAGTGAATCGATGCAAAGCGTCGCGTTGCCTCGAAGGATAAGTGCGTTGAGACGGCTCGAAGATTCTAAGAAATCGAATCGACCAAGGCGCAAGTCCGAATCGATGCAAGTATTGATTTTAGTTGTTTTTGTGTGCAGGCTATACGTTTACGCTGAAATGTTAGAGGTCGATCTTTTGCCTTATACAGTAAAGGGTCCGCGAAAGCAAATCGTCGCCTTGCGACGGACTGAGGCGTTGGCACGGCAAGTCCAAATCTAACGTATAATTCAATAAGCACGAAGTGCTCGAATGGCTAAGTCAGGAGAGTTGTCCGTGCAATGAAGTTATGAAATCGAGCCGCAACGGCTCGGCGAAAGGACAAGGCGCATTGATTCAAGGTGGGGGGACATTAACTCTTTTTCCTACTCCGTCATGCTTAAGTAAAATACATATCATTGAATGTTGAGTTAACCTATCAACGCCACGGGCGTGGCTCGATAGAGAGTTAAGCGTAGTGCGTGTCGAACACTAGATAGAACAATTGAAATAAATCGTACGGCAAACGTACGAGTCGCTATGGAACATTGGATATCGCAAAGGCGAGCGCCTCGGTGCGCAAGCCGCAAGAACATGGGATAACTGTACTCGGCGAGTGCCTTAGTGCACGAACCATACCGTGCCCTCGCGCACGAGTTAGAACGTCTAGAACATTGAAAGACAATAGGCGAGTGCCCTAGCCCGCAAGCCATGGACATTGAATACTAAAGCATAGAAATACGGCTTCGAAGCGTGCAGCAAGTTCACGACGCGAAGGATAGATGATAAATGTGTCGAAACGTGCCTACGTGCACGAGATAATAAAAAGATGGCTTCGTTGCGAAAGAATACAGTTGTGCATGAATGTGGCGGAACTGTCGGATATGACATAATGCCTCGAAAGGTGTTCGAGACCTTCGGGTCGTTCGGTTGACGAGCATTGAGTTGAGGCATGATGCTATTGAAACATTGAAACGAAGTATGAAACGTAAGAACATAGAAAGTTAACGGAAGAAATACGAGATGATAATGCGGCATGGTGCCCTTCGATATGTTCGCGGCCTTCGGGCGTTCGATGAGAACATTTGGGCGTTGTGTCAATTGAAATAGAGATAAGCGAACTTGCTTGGTTGTATGAAAATAAGATGCGTTGCATGGTCAAATGGACTTAAAGATATAAAAGCCCTTGCATGGGTATTCCCTCGAACGCGGTGCGCCAGGGCGCTGGGACCGTTCGGCCTAGGAGGGATTCGTTTTCGGTATTGTTGGTGCACTTCATTTAGAAGGGTAGCGACCTTCTGGTGAATGTGATAAGCCACTTGCCGCGATTATTTCGATGTCCTCTGATGTTGGTTAGCAACCGCACAGAGTTAACATCGTCTTATGTTTCGATTTCGATAAATATAAGTCCATTCTTGCCCGAAAAGCTAGTGACCTTCATATAGTTAAGGGCGACGGATTTGGAAGTGCAAGGTATGCATATATCCTGCGTGGACGGATCCTGAATAGCGAGCACTTATAACATGACAGGGAAAACGGATAGGCGTATTCACCTTGCGTCGATGCAAGGGCGAGTGCGTCGATATTGCTAAGTTGTGCCACGAATCAAACACGAGATTGCTTGCCTGTTTACTTATGCGAATTGAATAACATGCTTGCCATGATTTACAGTCTTCGAATATGCCATGAACTTATCCTAAGGAGAACATAGAAAGAGAACTAAATTGTATGTTTGCATGAATCAATACAATACTAAATGTCGGTTTGTTAAGTGGGTTTTTGATCAGTACAGCGAGGACGAAAGTACTAATCCTCCACTAGTTTGGTAGCAGGTTCAGGGATTGGTCTGCTCGTGTCGGAGCTTCGCTTGAACGCGTTGAGGCTTGGAATGCCGAAGCGTATTGAAGCGTGCGATCGCATTGACGCTCGGATATGCAACAGGATTGATGCGGCCGAGATATAGAAGGCATGATGTATGGAACGGTGAAATCCTTTGTGGGCAAGAGAGAACTTGAGTGTTGTAGCCAATCTGGCAAATTCCGTTGGGCTATCGAAAGCCTTTGTAATCTGATTTCGAATATGAATAAAGAGAATCGTTTCGTATACTCTGTTTTCCTTTCGTGTTAATATTCAACTCAAAGATAACCATTTGAGAACTTGTCATCTTGCCTTGCACGAGCGCAACTCCATGCTCGTGCGGCATCACGTCCCATGCGAGGACGAAGATTCGGGTGATTCCGGGTCGGGGCGTGACATGCGCAACGTGGCAGCAAAATGCCACATTACGCCTCATGAGCCCGAGTCCGAGTCGCTAAGCCCCTACGGGGCTTAGCTCCCATGGAAATAAATTTTCCAAGAGCAAAAAGCATGAATGCTTGCAATTGTTGATTTAGCCTTTTTTTCATTATAAAAATAATCCCACATGGCACACCACATGTGCATCTCCACACCACATGTGCATCTCTAAACTAGCAAAGTTAATATATAGAGATACAACTCCTTTGGTCTTGCCGATGTGGGACTAAAATTTACTTTGAAAAAGACCAAAACCCACCAGGCTTAGCTACGGAAGCTGAAACAGCTGACAATCTGCAATTGTTAGAAATGGCTTGGAGGAATTTGTGGAAGATTATGATGATTTCAAATGTTTCAACTGTGGATTATAATAAAGTTTCCTACATTTGTTCCAATTTTTCTTGGTAAATTATAAGGGCACAGCACATTTTACTCAAGGCTGTCCAAGTGTTAGTTTTTCATTATTTACAAGTTTGCCATTGAAAAAATTACTCAGGGCTATCCAAGTGGTAGGTATAAAAGATAATGAGGACTGCCAGAAATTGTGGCAGTCCTGAAAGTAATGAGGACTGCCACAATTCCTGGCAGTCCTAGAAGTAATGAGGACTGCCATGAATTGTGGCAGTCCTGAAAGGGACATGCTCTACAACAGGACTGCCACAATTTCTGGCAGTCCTAGACATATTGAGGACTGCCAAAAATTGAGGCAGTCCTGAAAGATACTTGCTGTACAGCAAGTTCCTTTCAGGACTGCCACAATTTCTGGGCAGTCCTAAAGTCGACATTCCCGAATGAAAAAAAAATATTAGGGTTTATTTCAATCTTGATAATAGAGTGAAATATGCATTTTAGGATTTATTTTCATGCATTCTTTGTGAGGAAAGAAATATTTAACCTTTATTTTCATAAATTTTAGGGTTTATTTAATTTTTTGGGTGCCATCGAAATTGGAAAAGAGAAGGAAACTAGGGTTTTGATAGAGATGGTGATGATGGAAACGGTGGAGAAGAAGAAGATGATGAGAAAAAAACTAGGGTTTTGATGAAGATGTGAGAATGGAAATGGTGGAGAAGAAGAAGATGGATAGAAGAAGAAAAAGAAAGCTAGGGTTTGTGAAGAGAGAGAGTGGAGAAGAAGAAAATGGACAGCCCCTGAATAAAAAATTTGGACAGCCCGAGTAAAAGTTCCTCAAAGCCTGGCTAGCCCTAATCCTGACTAGCCCCGAGTAAAAAAGGCTGTGCCCTTATAATTTGCCTTTTTCTTATAGGCATATCAAAAGGACGTCCAAGAACTCACGAGTAACTGCATATTGTATGGGTAACTTTCTTCATTGCAAATGAATATGCCAATTGGAATAGCAGATACTGTGAGTAGTTTTGTAATTTGATACGTGTGAAGGGGGCAGTCCTGGGTCATCGTCGTCGTCCTCTGAGTCTCATGTAGGGATCATCATTAGGCCCGAGGCCCATTGGTGCCTGAAAAGCTTGTCCGATCCGATATCCAAAGTTCGATACAGTCCGACCATTAGGGTACCTCATCCCGGTTCATATTAGTATAGGGCAGGGCTTGGACTAAGCATTCACCCGCCCGAACTCGGCTTGAGGCCTGAGGTCCGTCAGATACAAGTCTGCCCTAGCCCAGTCCTAAAAGCTCGTCTAAGTCCAGTCCGAAAAATTTGATACATTCCTAATTATGAAGTACATATTTCAATTTAATTTGGAAGATGTTACAAAATAGTGAAGTTCTAATTACCAAATTAAATTGAACACATGTTAATTAGTGAACAATTTAACTGAATCATTTGTACTGTAAACAATTAGTGTCATGAATTCGTGTTGCTTTTCTTGTAGTGTACATATTATCCTACGGTCTCGCTTGGGAATTTTTCTTCACCTATGCATGAAAGAACATGTGAACAGTGAAGTGAATGGAACAATAAATAGTGAATTTCTAAGTACCAATGTTAGTAAGTCTGAAAAGTTGATATGTTCTTCATATGTAATACTTAGGTCCAAGAAAGCCCATTTGGACTTTTTTATAGGGCTAATCCAGTCCGAACCGACTGGGTCCGAAAAGTCCGACCCTTGTGAGCGGGCTTAGGCTTTATAGATAACAATTAAGTCCGACTCGGTCTGGTACAAATTTTTTTTGGGCCAAAAAAGTCTGGCTCATGTCAGGCCTGAGCTCGTAATTTATGGGTTTTGACGGTCTGGTCCGGTCCGGCCCAATACCAATCCCTAGTCTCATGTAGTTGTAGTGTGTGCTTCGGGTCACGTATCTGAAGATGTTGCAAGAGTTTGTTAATTGAGATTTTGGGTTGTCTAGAAATTGTTGCCGACATCTTGTCCAAGGAGACTTGCAATTAGGGTGAGCATTACTCAGTAACTGAATAATAGATTCGGTTAGGATTGAAAAAAAAAAAATAATTCGATTTTGGTTTTAAGGCTAAATTTCAATTTAATATCCTCAACTATCCATATTTTGCAACTTGATATCCTAAACTTTCAAATAGACAACTCGATACCGTAAAAAAAATATTTTCCAAAATGTCCCCCCTCTCTCTTTTCCAGCCTTATCCCTAACCCCCCCCCTCTCCCCCCCTCCCGCCGATAACCCCCCCCCCCCCCCCCCTCCCGCCGCCCCGTTCGGCCCCGACGTTCCTCGCCGGGGAGAGAGAGAGGGGGGGGGGGGGGGAGGGGGGGGGGGGAGGGGGGGGTGGGACGACGGAGAGGGAGGGAGGGGGGGAATGGAGGGGGCAAGGGTATTTTCGGATTTTTTTTAGTTCTAGGGTATGAAGTTCAAAATATTCAATAATTGATGGTATTAAGTTGACTATTTTGAAAGTTTAGGGTATCAAGTTGCAAAATATGGATACTTAAGGATATCAAGTTGAAATTTAGCCTGGTTTTAAAAATACTAGTTTTTAAATATAATTTAATCACAATTTTAATTTTGGATCCAATCCATTAAATAATAAAAATAGTCCAACGGAACAAGCCGAAACTATTATTGTTCATATCGATTAATTTTTGTTTTGGATTTTTGTTTTATTTGATTTTGACTATTTTAAGAAAAGAAAAGGAAAAAAAAGACCCTTTCTCCGAAGTCTCAGATGGAGATTTCTAAAATTAAGTTTATATTCTACTTGGCATTATAAGAAAATTTCTATCCTAACTAGCATAGTTTTACATAAAATTGTAAAAAAAAAAACTCTACAATGCTTCTCAATTTTTGTCATACATGGAGAATACTAAATGAAATTTTTTAATGAGAGTTTATACATGTAAAAGTTTTTAGAAATTTTTCATCCTACATCAGTGCCAAGTAGGATGAAAATTGAGATATAAATCAGTATTGGGAAGATTTTTTTTTTCTTTCTAAAAAGGAGTTTCTACCGTAGAAACACCGGAGAAAGAAACCCCATTGGGCATAGTCTCTCGATCTTAATATTAGGCATAGAGTATTTTTTTGGGTACAATTTTAATGTAAAAACTCTGCCAACTAGGATAATTTTTTTTTTCATAGTATAGAAACTCAATTTTAGAAAGTATCTCATTGGAGATAACTTAATACCTTAAATTATATGGGATATCCCTCTATCAACGTCGATGCTGTAAGGGGCAATCAGAAAGTAGACAGCTCAATCAACATTGAAATACAATCTCCTCACAGCCAAAACTAGGACTCTACTGATCAATATGCACTTCCACCCAATGAAATGAATGAATTTTGGCCAAAACCTGAACTAGACAGTTGCACACCTCTACGATCAACTAAGAAGCTCGGATATTTCAAAGATCGATCGGTTGTGTCATGTTGGGTCCTGTGTTGTTAGTACGTCATGTCCGCGTTGTGTCCGTGTCGATATAGATGACATGGAAAAAGAGGAAGAGGAAGAGGAAGAGGAAGAGGAAAGTAAGGGTGCAACTAGGACGGGCTAAACCCGAGCCCGATCGGGTAAACCCATTAATGGGTTGGATTAGGGTTGAAGATACTCGGATACGGGCTTGGGTTCATGTGCCGAAGAACCCGACTTATATATATATATATATATATATATATATATATATATATATATATATATATAGTCATACTTCTTAATAAAAAGTTTAAATCCTAAATTTTCTTCATCCAAACTCTTCAACTTCTTTTTCTAAATCTTATTTCAGTTTGTATTTTATAATGATCAAGACTTGATTGCTATTTGATTATGGGTTTAATATTACTTTTGTTTAAAATTGTTTCAATTAGCATATTAGAGTCCGATAAATCCGATGGACCCGATCCAACCCGAGTTCAACCCGAGCCAAATCCGATCCTCCAGACTTAGTCTTGGACTTCATATGTTGAACCCGAGGTCGGGCCGAACTTGGGCTCGGACTAGGCTTATGATTCATCGGATTGGACTCGGGTTGACCTCAAATCCGACCCAACCTGTCCGAGTTGCACCCCTAATAAGAGGAAGAGGAAGAAGTGCTCTCTCATTCAGAGAGAGCATAATTCCTCTATCCAACAAAAGCAAATAAAACGAAACATATGGTATTTCGGTGCGCATAGGATGCTGTCCGTCACAATGGAAAGGAATATGCAAAGCCAAAGCAAAGCCTCCCTCCATGATCATCTGCATGTTGCATTCACGTGCAGGCTTCCGCTCTAGCTAGCTTAGCTATTTTGCTGACCATCTGCATCATGTTATGTCATGCATGCAGCAATAAACTAAAACGTCGTATTTTAAAGTCTCATGTGATCACAGCTGCGTCTGTTTCCCTCTGCAACAAAACATTAAATTACTAATTTGTCTATTCATTATCATTTTTCCAGCACCAAGCAAAGCAAGCAAGAGGGAGTGGAGAGGAGTGGAGTATAGATTATTATATATATGTTCAAGGAGAGCGAGCATCATCCCCTCTCCTTCCCATATCATGGATCAGCTGCTGTGTCTTGGATCACGAGTACATGCCCCCTCCATGTGACTATGTGCCCATCCATTGTCTGCTGCTGCTCATGCACTCACTCATCAGTGCCTACCCATAATTTATATATATATATATATATATATATATATATATATGTTAACAACTTCCGAGCGCTTGTGCTCCGAGTGGTTCCCACGTAAATTAGAAAAACCAACCGGCCATGTTGGAGAGGAGTGCGTGCATGATTCAGTCAAGATACCGATCGTGCTCGTTGCATGGAGCCTAGTCACTCATGGGGTTGGGGAGAGCTAGACTATATGGATAAGAGTAGACAAGGAGCAAATATATATGTATGTGGAATAGAAAACAAATAAAAACTATAATTTTATATGATACACGCATATAAAAAAAATCTTAGGCACACACTATAAAAAAAATTCAGTATGTCACATTTTGGATGGCCGTGTCTATCGAATTATTTTCTACATAATAGATTAGGACACCGTTTGGTCCACTGTAATGTAATCGTAGTCGTAATGTAATCAAATGAATTTTTTTATTTTTATTTTTTTTTCCATTTGATTACATTGCGGTTATGATTACATGATTACATTACAGTGTACCAAACGAGGTCTAGTTGTAGTTGTCAAGCGTATAGCAGTCTAGCAACAGAGCCGTGACACGCCTATAGCTACATTTGTCTAATCTAAGATGGAGGAAACATCAAAGACTATAATATGCCTAGGACACTGCTATTTTGATCGTAACTTTTGTGATCACAGCTGGCCCGCTGCCACGTGACGACCTTCTATTGGCCTCCTGGTCTAGGTTTTAATGGAATGAGACCAGATGCTAGCAGGAGGACCAATGGTTGGTTGCCACATGGACTTGTGGGATCACGCCTGCAGTCACATCGGTCAAAATATCATTTTCGATATACCTATACCTTCCTGGTGTGAAACATAATTATTGTGAACTGATTCGGATTATGCCACGTTTGTGAACTGACTTGGATTATGCCACGTTTTTTATGGTCATGTATATCGAATTAATTTCTACATAGTAGATTAGGTTTTAGTTGTCGAGCGTGTGCATATTTTGTGTGAATGCAATGAGCAGTCTAGCTCTAGCTAGCTCTAGTGGCGTGTGTATAACACACCTATGCCTTTGAGGTGTGCAACATAATTCTTGAATTCCCATATTCAGCTATAAAAGAGCATACAAACTGCCCAATTAATAAAATTTAGAACATAAATTTATTGGCCAAAATGAAGTTTGGATAGACAGAGATTGAAGAAGTTTACCAAAACTTAAGTCCCAATACATTCTGTCAGTCGAAGATTCTCCCAGTTGGTTTGGCGAAATTCAAACAACATTTAATTGTGGGTTACAATTGTTGGATGTTGGGCTGCTATATATAGGAGGTTAAGAATTGTTTCTGTGCTGACGGTCTGGTGAAATATAAACTTGCTTAGAATTAGATCGACTGACAGGATATGAACTTGCTTGAATTTACCAAACTGAGGTATTGATATTTCCAAAATTTTCAAACTCTTTCTTCCTTCTATTTCTGTTATAAAAAATTTCTCTTTACAATTTTTTTTTTGAATTTAGAATAAAGGGATAACTTCAGCTTCTGTCACAGCACTTGAAAAAAAATCGAGATTCTAACTTAAAGAAAAACTTATTAAGAATTTTATGGATTGATCGACCTGATGTGACACATGACATGCATAATGAAATATGCCTAGGATATAAAGTGTTGGTGTGACAAATTGGATATCAACCTATGGGCAGCAGTGCTCTCACTTTGCATACTACAACAATTACTACTTGCCAATGAGCTCATAGTTTTGAGTTTGATATGCCTATAAAGAGACTTTGCCAAACCAATCAAATGGAAGCTTCTGATGGAGATCAGAGAACAGTCTGAACTATTACAACCCGTTACAATTAAACAACATGACTGTTCTCAGCTAGCTGCATTGTTAGTTTCTGATATGTGAGTACTACTCCAACAACTGACACAGTTCTGAACCTGGCAATTTTGATGTTCCTATTTCCCAAGTGATGACAGTATCTCCACTGTCCCACCTCTGTGCTACTCTCAGTTGATTGAGCAACAGAAAAAGATAAAAATAAACACTGAGCTAGCTCTACAAACATCGGAACCTATGTTGCACAAGTAGATACGGATGAGGACACCATATGCATATGGATACAGAAATTATCAAGTAGGTACAATATATTTATCTATGAGTATTGGTATCGACGATATCGGTAGTAGTGGCAGTTTCGGATCGGAGTATCGGATTTTTTGGTATCGCAAAACGAATTATTGTTAATAATTTATATTCAAAAACATATATTTTATACATTTAGGCCTAATTTTAAATATTTTTAGTGTTATTTCTTAGTAGCTTTGAAATTAAATGAAACAATAGTCACCCTTACCGATTGGTTTACATAAATAGATTGATTTTCTTCTTTTACAACCTTATTATGCTTTAAATCCTTGCTGATTTGTTTCTTCGTTTATTTTTCTTTGACGAATTGACCGGAAAAGAGACCCCTAATGTTGGTATCGGTCAGTTTCGGATATTGGTCGGTATCAACTGTATCGGATTGTGTCACGTCCCGCTCCCAGAATACGGCGAGCCGAGTACGTACAACATCCCCAGGCTACGCGACCATACAACATGAACCCAATTGCACCCCGCGATTGTCGCCTGTAAGGTCCCAGGTAGGCATAGAGTTAAGAAAATAATACAATTTTTTCCACAAAAGAGCACATCATTCATTTATCCCAAAATGTTACAACATAATTCAAGTCTCATCATCAAACACACATATACATTTTGGATTCATTGTTCTTCAAAATACATAACTTACATATTGCATTCATGTTTCTTCAAAATACATAAGTCACATAGCTATGAAGTTCCCAGAATAAAGCTACAACCCTCTGTCCTACATCATTCATAAAGTTCTGCCTCAGTGTATGCCTGTTCCCCATCCTGTTCTTCAACAATCCCTAGTGAACAAAACTAGGTCGTCAATACGACGAGCAAGCCCTCAGTCAAAGGAGAAGTATGGATACGTAAAATTAAACAAGTGAACAAGATTTAGTATCTAGAATGATTAAATTCATACCATGATATTAGTCAAAAGTAAGTGAATCTCAATTAATGTCACAAGGACACGACAAGATCTTTCTAGACCTAAATGCAAATTTAGAGAAACTCCTGGATCACACACACACGCCTAGCATCTCAACAATAACCCCATTTGCCCGGGATCAGGCTCGTACAAAACGGGTTGGTGCTTAGATACTCCAGCCGTCTGTACTATCACATATTGATGTGATTACAAGCAAGGTAACATCATGAGTGGTTTCCGAATCATCTGGGTCGAGTCATCGCATCATGTGTTATAATCAAGAAGTTCGTATGACTTGGACTTTTCCAAGAATATCGAACCCATTCATTAATGAACCAAGTATTCTGAGCTGAAACTCAGGGTAAGGTGCAAATGGATAGCTGAGCTGAAACTCAGGACCTGGATGTCCAATTGCGATCAAGAAAGTGAGCTAAGCCTCACCCCGGATATTCGCACGGCCGTACGAACACCGTATCAGGGACTGATCAGTACGAAAAATAAAAATTTTATTGCAAAGAAGTCAGCCAGGTGTGATCCAACGGTTTCTCTCCCACAACCCCATGCAACCTATTCTAAACATTTAGACTTCAGAGAAACTATCTCCCAATCGGGAGTCCTAGAAGTCAAGTCGCTTTCAAATATTAGTTTCGCCTTTTCCGAAACTAAAGTAGTCCGGGAAATATTGGAACCAAGGTAAAATTTCAAAATATTCAATTGGACATGATTCCAAGAATTCCTCCGATATTATAGGTCGGAGATGGATGGTTCAAGTGGTCTAGAACTAGAGTCAAAATTTCCAAGAAATCCGAGTTTGTCGAAAATAGACCAACTCTGAAAATTCCGGGTCAGTAAATACAAAGGAGACTCTGCCGAAATTTTTGAGAATTTTCAGAGTTGGTCTATTTTCGACAAACTCGGATTTCTTGGAAAATTTGACTCTAGTTCTAGACCACTTGAACCATCCATCTCCGACCTATAATATCGGAGGGATTCTTGGAATCATGTCCAATTGAATATTTTGAAATTTTACCTTGGTTCCAATATTTTCCGGACTACTTTAGTTTCGGAAAAGGCGAAACTAATATTTGAAAGCGACTTGACTTCTAGGACTCCCGATTGGGAGATAGTTTCTCTGAAGTCTAAATGTTTAGAATAGGTTGCATGGGGTTGTGGGAGAGAAACCGTTGGATCACACCTGGCTGACTTCTTTGCAATAAAATTTTCATTTTTCGTACTGATCAGTCCCTGATACGGTGTTCGTACGGCCGTGCGAATATCCGGGGTGAGGCTTAGCTCACTTTCTTGATCGCAATTGGACATCCAGGCCCTGAGTTTCAGCTCAGCTATCCATTTGCACCTTACCCTGAGTTTCAGCTCAGAATACTTGGTTCATTAATGAATGGGTTCGATATTCTTGGAAAAGTCCAAGTCATACGAACTTCTTGATTATAACACATGATGCGATGATTCGACCCAGATGATTCGGAAACCACTCATGATGTTACCTTGCTTGTAATCACATCAATATGTGATAGATTGGTATCGGCCGATACTTTAAACCATGTATTTATCTAAGTTCCACGGACTGATACTTGTAGAAATTGTTAGCTTGTGTGGAGCTTAATTGGCTAGATCCCATCTCAATTTTGATCGCTTAAGTGACCGGATCGTTTAGCCCATTGACTGCAGATCGACCTTTGCGATAATGTCGACATGGGGTTGCAGGGGGGCAGTAGTAGCCTTGTCCGAAGGGAGGGTTCGGAGGCAGTAGCTCCCAATTTTTCCTGCTAAGGGTTTGCTGAAATTTATTTACCTATAATTAAGTTGTCCTAATATTCTATATCTACAAAAGATGTACTATGACGCAACTTATAAACTTTTTATGTAATGTTTAGCAGAAATCTCGTTGGTAACAGCCGTCGTGGATGTAGCTTCTCGATCGGTGAAGTGAATCATGTTAAATTTTGTGTGTTCTTGTACATTTTCTTTTCCTTCTATATTATTTCCTACTCAAACACCTGAAACAAGATACATATGTATACACCATTTTTTCGAATTCATGCAACATAGATGAGAAACTTTAATGCTCCAAAGCATGCAGCAAGATTACATACATATACAACTATATATGACAGTATATACTGATACCCAATATTCAAAAGGAAGTGCTGCAGGAAAATATCAGAAATAATAATTGGAAAGCTAAATACTAGAAGATTACAGTACTTCATGAATGAAGGAAGAAATCAAGATAACTCGAGCACCATTCTTAGTTGTGCAAAATCAAAGTACAATTTGATCGGATCGAAAAAAATGTTTTATTCCGATGACAATACCAACTGTCCCAAAATTCCTACTACACCAATAACACTGAATCTAGAATCACAAGGCAAGGAGAAACGTCAATTTAGCTAATAGAAACTTGGAAAGGAAAAAAAAAATCAGTAGAAAAAGAAAGTAACAACACTGCTCTCTAAAAAAATATTCAAAAAAGAAGCAGCTCAACTGATCATTGCTAACAATTAACCTTAATCCTAAATCAAGAAATCATTCAGGCACCCTCCCTATGGAGAAATTATTCATTGAGTCGGATTCATCATAAGTCTTGATTCTCCTCTTGACGAGTGAATGCATGCAGCGGCAGTGGCAGCTTTGGTTCTTCTCTATATACTCAAATTATCAGACCATCAAGTGGTGAAGAATCAAAGCTCATGGTCGGCCCGGCTCGCTGAATAATTTATCCACTCTACGACCAATACAAGACCTGCTGGTGCTGCTGCATCTGCATCTCCTTCTGCCTGCGCAGCTCCACCACCTTCCGGTGCGAGTTCGAGTGCTCCGACACGACGAAGGTGGGGCTGGCGGCCGGCCGGTACTCGGGCACGAGCCGCCCCGACTTGTACCGCACCCCGCACGCGTTGCACAGGGTCTTGGGGCCCAGCGGGCCCGTCCTCCACTGCGGCGTCTTGTCGCTCCCGCAGTGCAGGCACCTGTGCCCGTCGGTGGCGGAAGCGTACCTGCGTGGCGGCTTCTCCGAAGAGGACGGCGGTGGCGGCGACGGTGGTGTCGAAGGCGAAGAGAGGACCGGCGGGAGCCTGGACGCCCAGCTGCCGGGGCCCCCGCGCGACCTCTTGCTTCTTGCCTTGGCCGTGACCGGCCGGGCAGACTGGCTGCTGTCTTGGGTGGTCTCCGACGAGGACGGTTTGGTTTGCGAGGTCGGGTGCTGCAGCTTTTGGATGTCTAGCTTATTTGAGAAGCAGTCTTCGACGAAGTTGGACAGCCATTCCAGCTCCGCGGATTCCTCGTACTGTAGTTTCACACAAGAAATAAAGTCACAACTAATTTCATGTCAAGAATGACAGAGTGATCAAGATGAAGCAAAATTTAGCCATCTCCACGAAGTACACATTCAAAGACTACAAAGGAAAAAAAAAAAACGAAAAAGAAATATCGACTCCAACGAGACTAAAACAGACAGCTCGGCTTGTCGGAGAGAAAACTTTGGCTAAATTATCCTAATGGTACCCGTTTTTGACATCTTAATTTTTCGTTACTCGATTTTGATATTCAAAATTTTATCAATTATTCGTTTGAAATATCCATTCATCAATTTTAAAACACATCGAAACAATTTCAAAAGTATATATAAAAGTACAATTTAAATACTTATATTGTCGTATATTGTTTTAAAATGGTGTTGATGTATTTCAAAATTGACAAAATATTGTTTAAAAGAGCAATTTATAAAATTAAGTACCAAAATCCAACAGTAAAAAATAAAGATATCGAAATGCTGTACTTGGATACTATTAGAATAATTTAGCCTACTTTTATCGAACTACATATATTTTGCAAGTTACAATTAATAAAGTATTGGCTATGATGCCCAAGACAAAACTTGAATTAAAAATATGCTCTCTTAAGTATAGATTTGAGCTAGCTAATAAATTTTTTGTGTGCTTCTTTTCTGATGAAAGACGGCCTAAAATAAGCAAGAAACTAGGCCGGCTTTGACTAGTTGGAGAAAGAGGGTTGAGTGCAAAACGAATTATGTAAAAAAAAAAATGTAAGCAATTTACATGAAATTGTAAAAAGGAAGTGCTAATTCTCTTGCAACAATCAATCAAATCTCTCTCAATTACCGGCTCACAAAGGTTATCGGAGAAATGCGGTCCACCGAACGACGAAGAGCAGTAATTGCCACCACTGCCGGCGACGACAGCCGACTCCGCCAGGTTCCCCGTGACCGCGTCGAACACTCCGCCCTCCTCCTCTCCTCCTCCGCCGTCGCCGTCGCCGTTGGAGAAGTCGAAGATGTCCTCGACTATGAAGTGATCCCCACCAACGCCACCGCCGCCGCTCGCCTTCTCCGGCCCCGCGTCGGCGCAGTAGCCACCGTGGTAGTACTCGGAGAGATGATACATCTCTATGGAATATATAGAGGGAGTTTTGAAAGAGCGGAGATCGAGAGAGTGTGTTTTCGAAAGTGGGGGAATAGAATGCGAAGAGAAGTGGAACTGTGGAACCGGCCTGGGGGGCACTTCGGAGGAGTAAATAAAGCGAAGAAGTGGAGTGAAGAAAAAACACACTAACATTCAAAATTTATAACATGCCATGCAATTTTTTTTACGTACAAATTTTACTATAAACGCACCAAACTTACGGAGATAATACTATTACCAGTAGAACACAAATGTCAACATCTAACCTAAAGATATACATATAACAACAATGAAGCCAGCCACCGGCCTGTAAGTCGAATAAAGCTAAGTTTAAAATCCCATACAATCATCTTCTTACAACCATCTATTTCTCATTCCACCCCCACATGGAAAGAGGAGATGCAATTAACAATCGTCACTTGACGGTTAGTTGTAAGAAAATGGTTATATATAGGGGTGAGCAAACAACGGTTTTAAACCGAAAAAACCGACCGAATCGAACTGAAATCAACATTCGGTTCGGTTTTTTTTGTAATCCGGATCGAAATTCGGATTTGGATTTTAGGAAGTTCGGATTTCGGGTCGGATTTCGGTTCTGGATTTTGTGGGCTGACCCGAACGAAACCCAAATTTAGGCCATAAAATTACCAGTTTACCCCCATCCTATATAAAAGTAAAAAAATTTCTAAGTTTCTCTCTCTTCTATTATTCACTTTCTCTTTTCTCGAATCTCTTTATATTCTTATCCCTCTTTTGGTAACATGTATACTACACTGCACCTTTAATGATACATAAAAAGTCATTCTGAGCCTTTATATTCTTATCCCTCTTTTTTAGTTATTTTATATGCAGGTCTAAGGTCAGACGTCAGACGTAGAACTACATTACATCTTTGAAGTTGAACTGGATGTGTTACATATGTACAATAGTATATGTCTAAGTTGTCATTTTGAGAACTTGGACTGGATTTTGAGAACTTGGACTGGATTTGAACATTCTATTATTTGTGTTTGTATGAGTTGGGGAGCCCATGTATAAGTTGAAGTTGAACTTGGACTGGATTTGTATTATACATTCTAATATTTGTAATTTGTACTAGTTAGGGGAGTTGGAACTTGAACTTGGACTGTATTTGTATTATACACTCTAATATTTTTAATTTGTATGAGTTGGGGAGCCCATGTATAAGTTGAAGTTGAATAAGTTAGAAAAAATTCTACTGCAAATTTGTATAAGATGCTTTTATATGGATACTGCAGTCTGATTTTGCTTTGAATTAAGAAAATTTTGTGCTGTTATTTGAAGTTTTCAACTGCATTCTGTTCAATCCTGATTTGAATTATGAAAATTTTCTGCTGTTATGGAATCTGCAGGTTTTATTTGAGCTTTGGGCCGACCTGCCTTCTCTGTTTGGCAAATTTGGGCCGGCCTTTTGTAGAAAGCCCACAAACTAAATTAACCGTTCAAACCAAAATTTCAATTTTGGTTCAGTTCGGCTGTAATGTGGTCGGTTCGATTGCTGTTCGGTTGAACAATTTATCGGTTCGGTTGGACTGAACCGATCGTTTGCTCACCCCTAGTTATATAGGAATTGTAATTGCATTTTCCATGTTAATTCGCTACCTATTTTGACGTAGGTACATTACATTTTAGATGTATGTTGACAAGTCAATAGAGCAAGTTAACAAAGATGAAAAATCTAAGTAAAGAGTCAAGACGAAAAGAAAAATTCAATTTTTTTTCCAAAAAAAATAACCCAAAATCTAAATTTATTTGTGTTTCACATTTTACATAATTTTATATATATCCGACTTCGATGACATTTGTACCGTCAAAAAAGACAAATCTAACAACTATTTCGGAGACATTATGACATGTTTAATAACACTAAGATTAATATATATATCCTATCCCGTTCGGGCCGTGGCTATATTTTCGAGGGAGAATTCGAACCAAGACCTTAGCTTGGACGCCCCGCACTATCTCATATATATATATATATATATATATATATATATATATATATATATATATATATATATATATATATATATATATATATATATATATATATATATATATCGTCTACGGACTTTGAGGATCAGTTCTCATATCTATCGCACCCAAGTCGAATTACTCTTAGGTAGGTATATGAGAATAATCAATCTGTATATATATATATATATATCGTCTACGGACTTTGAGGATCAGTTCTCATATCTATCGCACCCAAGTCGAATTACTCTTAGGTAGGTATATGAGAATAATCAATCTGTCAAAGCTAAATAAGTCCAATTAAGGTCTGACAAGATTAGCTGCTTCACAGTAGGTCTTGCCAGTAGAAAAAACAATCTCATAATTAATTCAGTGATCTGCAGCCAAAGAAACGAGAGTGCAAAAAAAAGAATCTTTACCAACCCAATATTACGCACTAGTTAAAAGTTTTTGGATCCAGATCTGGATCATATTTAAACCACTAAGATCATCATCAACTTGAATATGAAACATAAATTGGAGGGATCAAGTGGGTTTCTAGCTTGTTAGGAATGAGTAGGGCTTCCATTTGTAGTATATATATATATATATATATATATATATATATATATATATATATATATATATATATATATATATATATATATATATATATATATATATATATATATATATATATATATTTCAAAAGAAAGAGACGTTGCACTCACACCTCGAACCAGTTTTGGGCCGCCATGGACTACTGACAGGGGCAGGGGCGCTCTTTCCTTGGGCACTGCTTTGACCGCCTAACCTTCTGATGCTCGGTCCAGCTACCGTTTTGTGGGCAACACTTCGTGTTTCTTTCTTTGTTTTGGGTCGTTCTTCGCGCGAGGCGCGCTTACTTGTATAGGTTAAGGCATTTTGTGCCTACCATTCAATAGAGATTTTATTTCCAAAAAAAAAAAAAAAAATTATATATATATATATATATATATATATATATATATATATATATATATATATATATATATATATATATATATATATATATATACTACAAATGGAAGCCCTACTCATTCCTAATAAGCTAGAAACCCACTTGATCCCTCCAATTTATGTTTCATATTCAAGTTGATGATGATCTTAGTGGTTTAAATGGGGCCCCCACAGACACGAGCCCCCTGATAATATGCAAAAAAAAAATGTTCTGAGGAGAGTTATTAAGAAAATTTTTTTTTATTTGATTATATTATAATTACGATGATTAACGTACAGTGTATACAAACGAGACCTTACACATCTTACTCCAAAAATATATATATAAAGGTTGTTTCAGCAAGCTCAAGCTCCGTTGGTCCTTCAGTATACATGCATGCATGCACTAAGACTTGCGTCAAGTCAAACATATTTGCTCCCGGAAAAATTAACTTCGCATGTGCTTTTTAATTGTATTGGTTTAAAGTTTAAACTGCACAGCTAAGAATTAATTAAATAGGCCGAGCTACATGTAACAAGTCATCTAGATTCTACGGAGTTATCCTCTAATGTCTATCATCGACGGATTTTAAGAAATTAGCACCCATATCATGTTTTCTCTTACCTACTATAGCCAAGAACCGCTGTGTATCGAAGCGATCGATCGGGGAAAGGGGCTCACCAGTACGGACCAATAAATTTTACGTTCTGATATCGGAAAGCAGTTTTGCACACTACTGGAATTATGCTATTACTGGGTCTTCTTTGAAGCGCAAATGCATTATGACATAATAAATACGGATCTTAATCACATATGAAATACCTCTCTTTTTAGTCTCCATATGAGAAAAGAGGTATTTAACTGCAAATCACTGAATTCAGTGAAATCAGGCGATGTTGATAGCAAGACTCAATGTACGAGATCCTTAGTCGGTCCACTAAGATCGATGCATTCGATTTGTCGACTCTTAGCTTTATTTTCTTAGCAATGCCTACCTACGCACCTTTGTCAAATTGCCTTCGAGGGTCCCTTACGGATTCCAAGGCAATTCTTTTTTTTTTTCCCCTCCTGAATTTGTTATGGGTCGTGAGAAGTGGAGGAATAGAAGTGCTGCCCCTAAGTAAGAATTTGTGATGCCGATGGTCACAACCAATCTAAATTTTTTTCGCCAATTCTTTCATAAAGTTAATTATACTCCATGACTAACCTTATTCTAATAAAAAAATGAATGATGACAAATAAGTTAAAACTCGGTATTTCTAAATTAGCACCAAAATGTAGCACAGACAGAGAAATATTGAAGATGAACAAGTACATGTAAAAATGTCACTATTTGATATATTTGACTAAAATCTCATTAAAAATTCCATCTATGTAGATATATGTTAAGAAATAAAAAGGACAAACATCGATCTTTTATTAACTGATACTAAAAGAATATGTCATTTGCTAATGTTAGACAAGTACTATAAATAAACGTATGAGTGGTTTCACTGGCGCATGCAGTCCTCCCACTTGGAGAGCCTGCGAGTCTCATGAAGAGGATGCCTTTTGTCTAAGCATCCACTGATGTAAATTGTAATATATTATCACCTTTTATATATATATATATATATATATATATATATATATATATTTCTTCTTCTTTTTCCTCTCTTCTCTAGACACCATGAAGCTTCTAGAAATGACAAGTATATAATTTGCTCCTCGCTTTAATTCTTCCCATGTATAAATCTTGAGGTTAAGTATCCATTGATAACGGTCCCACTCTTTTTTTTTTTTGACAAATTGTATTTCATTAATTTGTTCATTGACATATACATGTGCGATGTGTTATTCCAAGTGGTAGATGTAGTGGGAGTTTTCTAGTGGGTAATTAAATGTTTAAATCTCACAATAAACAATTGTTTTTTTATCATTTTTTTTGGAAGAAATTCCTTTGGAGCTAACTGTTGGAAATTATTCCAAAAAATCTGCAAACAAAATAAAATAAAAGAAATGTTACCGGCCTCCGGGAAAGTCGCGCACGAAGCACTGTCCTAAGAGTTGATTCGGGTCTATGTGCAGACTTGTTCCGAATGCTCCTAGTGGTAAAACTTCCGCTCTACCGGTATCTCCTCGTCACACACAACTCGGAAAGAGCGACCCCGAACTTAGCTTTTCTGCCCAGAGCACAAACCGAAGAACAGTGATTTGAATTGAACAAGAGAGAATGAGAGGGAGAAAGTGGAGTGAAGATTGTGATTTTTTATTGAAAGGATGCTCTCTTATATAGCATTAAGTATATGCTAAAGATAGTCTATGCTTAAAATAGTCTATACTAAAATTAGCCAAAAGAGGCTAAGTCTCCAACTTAAAAATGACACATGGCTTTTGAGGACTTGGCTTTTGCATGTAATATGCAACAATCCCCCCCCTCCCCCCCCAAAAAAAAGTCAAGTTCCGAAAAACATAGAGATGACAAGGGAATAAGAATTGATAGAGGATTGCTGGGCAAATATATATTATGCATAGATGAGATGGAATACGGCCTTCACTTAGTTACTATTGTCTTTGTCTGAAGAAGTGCTTGATGGACTATGCCTTAAATCAGACTTCTTGAACCAGATTCAGAAAATAGCACACATAATACGCTAGAGGTTCTTTGGGTCTATCGGGTGGCGCTTTGATTGGCCATGCGCACTTTTACACATTCATGAGAGTTGTCTAGGATCGCCCTATCCTATAGTCGCGGCCTTCACGACCTCTCATATAGGTAAGTCCTCATGGGTTGGTGATAGGAATCAACCATGCATATCATGCTTGGACTTATTAAGAGTTAAAACTCATCCTAACCATATCACACCGGAACACTGTCACCATAGGGATGGGGTATTAATGTACACATGTACAGCCTCCTGGGCTTTTATTTTAAAAAGATTTTAATCTCAAGATCAGTGTTCCATATTAGTCACCTAGTCCAGTTTGTTCCTACCCATTGAACCGGCTTCTTGGGATCTCCAGTCAGACTCGGTTGGGTTGCCACTGCTGGTGACTAAATTATGGGCTTAACCCCATCCCCCTCGATGATTCTAGGATCAATGTCCTAGACAGACCCTTCGTCAAGTGGTCTGCAAGATTCTTTTCTGACTTTATATAGTCAAGAACCATATATTTGCCCAATAGGCTCTTTATAGACTTGAAGCGCAGCTGCAGGTGCCTGTTCATCTTAGCATTCACAGAATCATGCTTTAGTAGTTCAATAACAGATTTATTATCACAATTGATAGAAATTGCAGGAACATGAATATGATAAACAGGTATATGCATAATTAGATTTCTAAGCCATTCGGCTTCTGTACAAGTAGTGTCAAGAGCTATCATTTCAGAGTCCATTGTACTCCTAGCTATAATAGTTTGTTTGCATGAACTCCAGGAGATTGCTGCTCCTACTAGAGTAAAAACATATCCAGTAGTGGATTTCACATCATGTGAATCAGTTACCCAGTTTGCATCTGAATAACCTTCTATACTATCAGGGTGTCTAGAATAATGAAGTTTATAATCTAGAGTACCTCTAAGATATCTAAATACTCTATCCAATGCAGTCCAATGTGACTGATTTGGGTTTTCGGTATATCTACTAAGTCTCCCAATAGCAAATACAATATCGGGTCTGGTTCTATTTGATATGTACATAAGGGACCCTATCATCTGTGAATATCTATGTTGCTCTATAGGTGATCCTTCATTCTTCTTGAGGCCAATATTACTGTCATAAGGAGTAAGGGCAGGTTTTTTTTGTCAAAATACTCAAACTTTCTTAGCATTTTCTCAATTGAATGTGCTAAAGATATAGTATAGCCCTCTTTGCATTTGGACACTTGCATATCCTAGGATCAAGTTGGCTTCGCCTAGGTCTTTCATATCAAACTGGTTAGATAAATAATTCTTAGTGTTATTTATCAGTTCCAGTGAAGATCCTAGAATAAGGATATCATCAACATACAAGCATAAAATAACACAACTTCCACCAAAATTTTTAGAGTATATACTTTTGTCATACTCATTTGGCAAGAAACCATATTCTATAATCACTTTATCAAATTTGTTGTGCCATTGCTTGGGAGCTTGCTTTAGGCCATAAAGTGATTTTACTAATCTGCAAACTTTCTTTTCTTGACCTTTAGCAATAAAACATTCAGGTTGCTCCTTCTAGATCTCCATTCAAAAATGCTGTCTTTACATCCATTTGATGGCTCAGCATGTTATGAATGGATGTTAAGGCTAGAAGGGTTCTAATAGAAGTAATCCTAGCTACAGGAGAATAGGTATCAAAATAATATAATCCCTTTTTCTGAGTGAAACCCTTTGCTACTAATCTAGCTTTGTATTTCTCTATAGTACCGTCAGCTCTGAGTTTCTTTTTGAAGATCCACTTGCAACCTATGGGTTTACTACCTAAAGGTAGATCTGCAAGAAACTAAGTATTATTCTCCATAATAGAGTTATACTCATTGTTTATGGCTTCTTTCCAGAAATGAGCATCATAAGAAGATATTGCTTCTTCGTAAGTTGAGGGATCACCCTCTATCAAATAAGTGAAGAAGCCTTTCCCTAAATTCCTTTCAATCCTTCCTATTTTACTTCTTCTAGGTTCTAAGTCTTGTTCAGGTTGTGAGCTTGATGAATGGCAATGGGAACTTGTAGAAGGAGCTAGGGAAGAACTTGAGGGGTGGAAGAAATTCTATCCTTAAAAGGGAATATATTCTCAAAGTAAACTGCATCTCTAGCTTCTATAATGGTATTGTTAGAGATTTCATTTACTTCAGAATTAGTCACTAGAAATCTATTGGCATTGCTATCTAAGGCATATCCTATGAACACACCATCTACGGTCTTAGGTCCAATCTTTCTTTTTTTTTGGTTCAGGGATTCCAACTTTTGCTAGACATCCCCAAACTTTGAGGTAATGGACTCTAGGAGTTCTACCTTTCCATAATTTATAGGGAGTCTTATCCTTAGATTTACTGGGAATCCTATTTAGGATGTAGCAAACTGTTAATAAGGCTTCTCCCCACAAGTTATCAGGAGCACCTGAGCTGAGAAGCATGGCATTCACCATATCTAACAGAGTGTTATTCTTTCTTTCAGCAACTCCGTTGGATTGTGGTGAATAAGGAGCAGTCACCTCATGAATTATTTCATGTTCTTCACAGAAGTTAGTCATTTCGTTTGAGGTATACTCTCCGCCACGATCAGATCTAAGGATCTTAATCCTTTTCTCTAATTGGTTTTCAGCTTCTCATTTGTAAACCTTGAATCTATCTAGAACTTCATCTTTGGTTTTGAGAAGGTAGGTATAGCAATACTTTGAACAATCATCTATAAATGTGATAAAGTATTTTCTACCGCCTCAAGTCAAAACCCTATTTGAATCACAAACATCACTATGAACTAGTTCTAGAAGATCAGAATTCCTTTCTACGGATTTGAATGGTAGTCTAGAATGTTTGGCTTGAACACAAATCTCACACTTGTCTTTATTATCTACAGGAGACTTGGGAATAAAATTTAGGTTCATCATCCTTCTAAGGGAACCCAGGTTCACATGACCTAGTCTACCATGCCATACTTTGGAAGATTCTACATTGGAAACAATAGGAGAAGGATCCAACATTTTATTTACAGTACTAAGAATAAACAGACCATCCTTTACAAATCCTTTACCAACAAAGGACTCATTCTTAGAAAATACAACTTTATTAGCTTCCATTACAATCTTGTAACCAGATGCTACAAGAAGGGAACCACTAACTAAATTTCTTCTAACAGTCGGCACATGAAGAACATCATGAAGGGGCAAAATTTTTTCTGATGTCATCTTCAGATCTATTCTTCCTCTTCCTACAATTTGTGCCGTAGAGCCATCTCCTAGGGTTATGCCTCCTCCACATGAATCCTGATAGTTTGAAAAACATGAGCGATCAAATGAAACATGAACATTAACTCCAGAATCCAACCACCAGTCATCAGAACGGTAAGAAATATTAACTAAGGGTTGGTAAGTCACAGACCTGAAGGAACTAGAAGACCCATTCAGAATCATGTTGGCTTCTGGTTTGGCTGGGCCTTTCCCCCTATAGGAAGTCTTGATTGGTTCCTTCTTCCTTTGGAAACAGTTGATGGCCGTGTGGTTTATTCTACCACACACAAAACAAAATCTTCCTTGATCCTGAGTCTGACCAAAGTTTCTAGGTTTTTGGAGTTGCTGGTGTTGACGATTCTGGTGGTTCTGGTGATGAGGTTGAACAATATTCTTCTTCTTGAAGATATTATTCTTGGATTTGTGAGGATTATTAGGCTTAGGTTTGCTATGGGATGACTCTACTAGGTTTACCTTAGCCTTAGTCTCAGTCTTGGAGTTAGACCTTAGCCTAAGTTGTTCTTCAACTCTAATTTGCTTCAGTACTTGGGCAAAAGTAAGGTCACCTTGGGTACGATGGAGGTCCTTTTTTACATCAGACCAAGAAGGAGGGAGCTTATCTACTAAGCAAGCTATTTTATGTTCAGCTGAAAAGGTTGTACCTTTAGCTTGAATGTGCCTCACAAATTTTTGGAATTCATGGATTTGTTCATTCATAGGTTTGTCATCCACCATGAAATACTTATTAAATGCTGAAGAAGTGAATCTTTCAATTCCAGCATCATCACAACCATATTCATCTTCTAAAGCATTCCAAAGTTCTTTGGCGCTTTTATATTCAAAGAATATATCATAAAGTGAATCAGATAAAGCGCTTAGAATTCGATGGAAGCAGTAAAGGTCTATTTCCTTAGGGGTTTTAGGTTTGGAGGAACTGGAGGGTTTGGACATTCCTATGTCAGACTCAGTGTCGTCATAATCATTTATGATGGGTGTGGAACCATCAATGGCTGAAATCAGTCCTAAAGTGGTGAGCCGAAAATTCATTTGACTCTGCCACCTCTTGAAGTGGGTACCATCAAACTTGGCTGGCTTAGCAGTCGAAGTCTCGTCTTTGGTAGACATGATTTCTAAGGTCTGAAAATAAAATAAAATATTTACTCAATAAGATGGATCAAGCTAAAACTTAACAATTTAAATGATTTTTTTGGTAATAGACCTTTAAATTTTAGTTTTTTAAGTTTTGATAAGGTTGGATTAGTTGTAGGGGCCAGATCCCAGCAAGCGGAGGTTCACTAGGAACTCTTAAGAACCGGTCGCTTAGACGATTTACGTTTTTTTTGACAGAAGGGCCCTTTCAGCTTATTTTCAAACAAATCTCTACTTTAGAACTTTAAAATTAAAGAAATTTTACTAAATCAATTAATTGTTTACTTTAGCCTAAATATAAATATTGAGTAAAGAAAACTAGAATTGACAAAATTACTAACACAATAATGTTTGTCTCAGGTGTCACTTTATGAAAATGACAAATTGTTAATAATGTGACAAATATTCAAAATTAACAAATAACTTGTTAATGGTAAGTTAAAATATTTGCTTGATGATAGTAAAGAGTAAGCAATGTATAGCAAATTTAGTGGGTGAATAGGATATATGCTAACACTAATATAAGTTATAACAATGCATATGTCTTAATGCTTACAATAATTTAAGCGCCGTATATTATAACAATGTTGATAACAAATTTCGTAGCAGCAATTAGAGATTTTATTTTATAAATAACTCAACTCTTAGATTGTTGGAAATTATTCCAAAAAATCTGCAAACAAAATAAAATAAAGTAAATGTTACCGGCCTCCGGGAAAGTCGTGCACGAAGCACTGTCCTAAGAGTTCATTCGGGTCTATGTGCAGACTTGTTCCGAATGCTCCTAGTGGTAAAACTTCCGCTCTACCGGTATCTCCTCGTTGCACACAAATCGGAAAGAGCGACCCCGAACTTAGCTTTTCTGCCCAGAGCACAAATCGAAGAACAATGCTTTGAATTGAACAAGAGAGAATGAGAGGGAGAAAGTGGAGTGAAGATTGTGATTTTTTATTGAAAGGATGCTCTCTTATATAGCATTAAGCATATGCTAAAGATAGTCTATGCTTAAAATAGCCTATACTAAAATTAGCCAAAAGAGGCTAAGTCTCCAACTTAAAAATGACACATGTTGAAGACTTGGCTTTTGAGGACTTGGCTTTTGCATGTAATATGCAACACTAACTTCTGCTTAGCTCGAACTTGAAGGTGGACGAATGATACAAAGTAGAACTTTGATGACGTACGTATGATGACGTACGTAGACACAGAGTTGATGCCTCTATGAGCGACTCTAGTATAGTAGACTTGCCGTAGAGCGAGTGGCCTAGCGGGTCGCCACGCTATGTAGCCCCATCGTTGGTAGCTCCCTCCAGGTAGCCCCGCCATAATAGCTTTGATACAAATGCAAGAGCTTTGTCTGTTCAGACTCAAGAGTTACTCCCAAATTAATTTCGATTGAATGTTACACTTTATAGCAGGCTATTCAACTTTATAATGTCACGTCCCAATTTCGTAAATCGATAAGTTGCTACTAGATGTGATGTCATACAAGTCTAAATTATACTTATACAAGACATGAACTTGCACATGTAATAAACCATATAGAAATATAAGGCTGAAGTAACATTCTAAGCAGAAAATTGAAGGCACTTCAATCATTTGCAGCTGAATACAACTTTTCTTTAAAAAAAAGAGAATGCCAACTCGGCTTACAATTTCACAAAATTAAAATACTGACATGAAATAATATTTTGTTCCTTACATCATGCCATTTTATTACATTGTAAAAATAAAGACCTTAAAATTTGAAGGAAAAATTTCAAATTCTTTGAAAAAAAGAGAGTTGTGGATGCTTCGTGGACTCTTAACGCCTCTTTACGTCCGCGTTATTCCCAACACATGTGGAGGAGAGGGTCACTACATTGGAAAAATGCATTGGTGACACCCAGTTCCCAAACTAACATAGTATATATGTGTAGCATAAAAATTATTAATATGATCTTTCTAAATGAGCTAGAGTATGTTAACAATTCATAATGAGATTTACAAAACATAAACATAAAGATATCACTTTTACAATGATATCTAACCCACAACCGACTTGTCCATTCCTACAAAACAGGGATTATCACTTTTCGTCTTTGCAAATAACTATTATCAATGCGGCAGAGACATTGGATGGAACTGATTATGGACTATGATCTGTCGATCGCGTATACATCAAGCCATGTTTGTAGCAGATGTTTTAAGCCAAATGTTTGTGGGAGCATTGTCTGTAGCGAGCATAGTACTACGAGATTTGGAAGAGATGAATATCGAATTCCGAGTGCGAAACAGGGAGCACAACTGGCAAAACTTCAACTTGATCCGAGTTTGCGAGAAAAGATAAAGACGGCACAAAAGGATGACATATTCTTGTAGAAGATATGTGAGTTATTTTCAACTAGAAATGCAACCAATTTTGCGGAAGACGAAGATGGAACATTATGAGTGAAAGAAATACTCTGTGTTCCTAAGGATGAGGAGCTCAAAAAGAAATATTAACGAAAGCTCATTATGCAAAATACTCTTTACATCCTGGAAGCACGAAGATGTATAAGGAAATGGTATGAAGAGGAACGTGACTCTCTTCGTGTCACAATTTAACATGTCAAATAGTAAAAGTAGAGCATCAGAGATCGGGTAAAGAGCTGCAAAATCTTATCATCTAAGAGTAAAAGTGGGATAATATTGTGACAGATTTCATTATGGACTTGCCGAAGATGTATCGAGAGGATGACGCAATTTAGATCATTGCTGATCGATTGACCAAGTCAGCTCATTTTATCATGATCAAAGTCTCATGGAGCCAATCGGTTAGCTCAATTGTAAATTGATGAGATTGTTCGACAGCATGGAGTTCCAACCTCAATAGTTTCAAACTAAGACATGTGATTTTTATCACATTTTTTGAATAGTTTACAGTTTGCAATAGGGACGAAGTTAAAGTTTAGTTATGTGTATCATCCTCAATCTGATGGTCAGATGGAGAGTGTGAATAAGATCCTTAAAGGCATGCTACGACTCTTTGCTATTGACTTGAAAACCAATTAGGATACACATTTGCCATTGACGAAATTTGCTTATAACAATAGCTATCAATTAAGTATTCAAATGGCCCACGTATGAGACACTATACATGAGGAAGTACCGGCCACGATATGCTGGGATGAAGTCGGTGATCGACATGTACTTAGACCGGAACTGGTGGACAGGCCGTCGTGAAGGTCTGCATGATTCGAGAGAGACTCCATACTGCGCAGAGTCGACATAAGAGAGTTGATCGATACTCATCGATGATCATTGAAATTTATGGCAGAAGACCATGTATTTTCGAAAGTGATACCTATGCGAGGTGTGATACGGTTTAGTGTTAAGGACAAGCTGAGTTAAAGTTTTGTTGGTCCTTTTGAGATTCTTGAGAAGGTGGCACGTGCAGCTTTTCGGATTGTATATACTACCATCGACTTTGGCTGAAGTGCACAATATTTTTATGTTTTTTAACTTTAAAAGTACGTGCATGATCCAAGTTATATGGAGAGTTTTGATCAGCTAGACTTGCGTGCAGACTTATCGTATTCAGAGGAACATGTTTAGATCTTAGACATAAAGAATAAAGTTTTGTGGAACTGATTTATGTCCTTGGTTCGTGTGATGTGACAAAATCATTATGTCAAAAAATTGATGTAGAAGCTTGAGGCAGAGATAACAGAGAAAATACCCTCCTTTGTTTGTGTAGTTTGAGGTAGGATCTTTGTTTTGAGTTTTGGAGACGAAACTTTTTTTAGTGGTATATTATGTAGAGTCTCGCTCGTGGCGGCTCACTGTGTGTAAGCTTGGTGGCTAGTTTGTCTCAGTTGAAACTAAGTGTTGGGGAAACCTTTCAACATCTAATCGATTTGGATGAATGTTTTTAGAAACTTTATAATTCATGGATTGACTTGTATTGGAATGAGTCATAAATGTAATTAATTATGTCTTGGCGAATGATCTAAAACTACATATAAGAGTATCTTTTCCAAACTCTTTCATTGTATTTTTCTTTGGACGTTTTTGCTGCTAGGTTTGGATGAATGTGCTTTCTTGTTATTTTTGGTAAAATTGTTTCCACTGCCTATATTCATCGATTTCTGTATTCATTTCTGAGAATTATGAGAGGAAGGATAGAAGAAGGATACTTATCATATGCCGTGCCATTGCAGGAGGATGCATAAGTAAGGCTTCATCGTTGCGAAGCCATTCTTCTTCTTTCGACAAATTCTATACTCAGTGGGTGGTTCTGACCCTAATTTTTCTACTCATGCATGTTCATGAATTCTTGTTGCCTTGCAACGTCCTTAGATCAATAATGGCTGGTAGAATGTAACTGATAAATAAACTAGTCACATGCATGTTGTAAAACTATGAAACATACTACTATATATATGACTATAACTAGTAGGTGCATCTATGCACGGAATATGTATAGTATGAGTTTCATATGAGAAGTGGACATTTGTGCTACGATACCATGAAACTGTCAAAATATTGTTTGGTACCACTGGATATCAAAATGTTTGGGACCTATGGGTCGCCAATCGGCACATTACTAAATAAAGAGAATGAACTATTGTACAAGTGGAGATTATATTGTTTATTTTAGTCTATGTTTTCATGCATACGTTTTAAATTAAATTGCTCATGTATTTGCATAGGCATGGACAATTTGTGCACAAGATATGGCTTTTTTCAAAACAATATTTGGGGTACTGGAATCGAATCGATTTAGGAGAAATTATGTGGAACATGCTTTACGTACATGGTATTGCGGGACCTTCAGTAGGGGCTCGCAATCCGGACTGGAAGGACACATCATAATACTACGTAATAGTCCTTTATGGTGTCAGATTCACTAATGACCTCTTATAGACAGAGTGCATGCTAATATATGTCTTATATAGGGGCGATAAGTATTCATCTATGTTTTATGTAGGGATAGGCACATCGGCTGCGGTAAAACATCACTGATAGGTGATATGGTTATATGTTTACTCTTTCACTTATGCTATTGATATGAACTATCAATCAAACATAGTTCTAAATAGCAAGACCGCTTTAGTTGTATTGTTCCTTTAATAAGAAGTGTTGGTTTTAATTAGTGGGTTAGTCATGCTCACTATTGCATTCCCAAGTGTATCGAACCCCAACTTCATAGGTGTCAGGAACCACGAGGGTGTACGAAGCTAGTTGAAGTTTTCGGAGAGGTGACTTAAAGCTCTTCATATTTTGAAGTGATTTGATGTCTATTCATTTTGAAGGCATTTGGTTTCAATGTATAAATGGATGTATGGAATGACAAGTATTATCTTTTGGCAGCTTGTCAATATTTTTATTATTTCATGAATGTAGCCGTGACGACATTTTAAATGTATTCAGATCTTGTACTATGTTGCAAGTTATTAACGAAAAGCTATTTTCTTTCTATGTTGTGTCGTCAACTTTTTGCTATTATGATATTTCAACATGTTGTTCAAAAGAATTATCACAAATGCACGATTTTGCTTTGTACAAGTGCAAATTGGACTTGTACGACATCACGGGAGGTGGTGACTTAGTGATTCGAAGGAACCAGGGCATGATACACTGAAGGTTCCGCAATACCTCATGCTTGAAGCATGTTCCATATAATATTTTCTAGGCCAAATGCGTCTGGTGTCCCATATAATGTTCGTAAAAAGCCAAACCTTATGCAAAAACTGCCCATAACCATGCAAATACGTATGCAATTTAAATATAGAACAAATTTTGCATGCTACCATAAACTTGAAATAATGCAGTAAAATCTATAATTATACGTTTTATTCCTCGAATCTATGCTCGCAGTTTCATATTCCCATTAAGAGTGTAACTCCCAGTTTTCGTAAATAAGGGTAAAATGGTCTTTTTTTTATTTTCTGATATTTTTGAATTATTTATTTATTAATAATGTTATTTGGGGATTATTTAAGTCGGGGATCGAATTTTATCTCGTTCCGACTTGTATCGGAGACCCAGGTAGCTTAGACTCTAGTCGGGACCCAAATATTAGTTAGACATGGTCCACAAATCCCACTAATTAGTCTAGTGTAATTAGGCTAATCCCACATGACTTAAATGACTCATTAGGAGATTAGAACTTGACCCTTTTGATCCCAAACTCTCACATGACTTAAGTTGACCCAAAGGAGACCAAGGAGGGACAATATGGACTTTTTTAAATGGAGAGAAAGGGGCATATGTGGCTGACCACTTAGGGTTGGAGTCTCTCTCTCTCTTTCATTTGATAGTTGCCTCCTTCTTCCCTAATTTAGTTCTTCCCCAAAACTTGAGAGCTTCCCTCTAGGTTTTGATCTCCCAAATCAATCCAATCTCCCTCCATTTTACCTAATCTACCAAGGAGAAGGTGCTAGCAAGGCTTTGGAACAAGGAGCAAGGAAGGGTGTCCAATCTCAAGGAGTTTCCGTGTCGGAGATGTGTCCATTTAAGAGTATCATTGGGATCCAACTCCCAATAGGTATAACCATCTCTCTATTTTGATTTCTCTTCCATTTTAATTAGTTTTTCATTCATGTTGACCACCCCCATGCATAAACCACCATTAGTATGGATTTAGAGGCTCTCATGAGTCATCTCTAGGAAGTTGGGATAGTTTTGGTGTCCCCATGGAGAGTTTCCAAGAGGAGGCACCCCATGTCACTCCCACTTTCACAAATAGGGGTAAAATGGTCATTTTTGTATTTTTGGAAATTTTAAATTTTTTTATTTAATTTTATTGTTATTTGGGGATTTTTAGAGTCGGCTTCAAATTTCAACTCATTCCGACTTGTATCGGGGACCCGGGGTAGCTTAGACTCTGATCGGGACCCAATTTTAAGTTAGACAAGGCCCATAAAATCTCACAAATTAGTCTGGTACCTTTAGACATTTTTCCCGTAACTTAATCGGCCAATTCGTAGATTTTAACTTGGCCGTTCCGACCCCGAAAAATTCCTAAGTCAAAATTTGGCCTAAAGGAGGCTTGGAGGGCATTTTGGACATTAGCCAAATGCTCCCAAACCCCCATTCATGGCCGGCCACCTATGGAGGTCCATCCCCACTTCATTTACTTCTTCTTCACTCAAGTTTTTCCCCAAAATTGATTTCTCCCAAAACCTAGACCTAGAAATTGAGATTTGATCTCTCAATCTTCAATTTCTCCCCAAATTTCTTCCATAAAACCTCTCTATACCATCAAGGGAGGGTGCTACCTAAGTTTGGGAGAGAAGTACAAGGTGGAAGTGTCCATTCTTCAAAAATCTTCGAATCAGAGAGAGTTTCATTGGAATTTACTCCTAATTGGTGATTTCCTATTCTCTAATTCAATTTCCTATGAATTTTGTTTAGTTTTGAAACCCATAGGAATTTTCCATGGTGGTGTCCCTTGTGTAGAGATTAGAGGCCTATGGGAGACTCCTAGGAGGACTTAGTGTTTGTGTCCTTGCGTTTGTGTGTCTATATATATATATATATATATATATATATATATATATATATATATATATATATATATATATATATATATTATATATATATATATATATTTTATATATATATATATATATATATATATATATATATATATATATATATATATATATATATATATATATGTGTGTGTGTGTGTGTGTGTGTGTGTGTGTGTATATTTATATATTTATGTGTGTGTGTGTCCATATATATATATGTGTGTGTGTCCATATATATATATATATATATATATATATATATATATATATATATATATATATATATATATATATATATATATATATATATATATATATATATATATGTAGATGTGTATGTGTGTATGTAGATATGTATGTGTGAGTGTGTGTATCTATATATATATGTAGATGTGTAGGTGTATGTGTGTCTATATATATATAGATATGTTTGTGTGTGAAGAGAGTTTTAGAGAGTGAGAGAGAGTTTTAGAGAGTGAGAATGAGAGGGTGAGAGAGGGGAAAGAAAGGAAGACATTACCAACAGCAACAGCTGCTGGGGGGGGGGGAATGGAGCTGCTGCCCCCCCACACAAACCAACAGCAGCAGCAACAGTAATACCAGCAGCAGTAGCTGCAACTTAGCAGCAGCAGTAGCACTAAGGACCCCCCCCTTTAGCCTATATACCCTATATATATATATATATATATATATATATATATATATATATATATATATATATATATATATATATATATATATATATATATATATACTTATATACCTATATATAAGTATATATTAAAAATATATATATATATATATATATATACCCATATATATATATATATACATATATACTCCCTTATATACTCCCAAAATAATCCCCCAATTAGTCCTATGAGTGTGTGTGTAGAGTGAGTTTAGAGAGAGTGTGTGAGTGAGTCGGAATTTAGTGAAAGGAGAAAATTGAGTTTCGAGTGTCGGAACGCGTCCAAAATTGGATGAGACTTAGATAATGTGAATTAGATTTTGTGGGTAGGCTCCCGAGTTGAAATCGGGGTTTCGTGTGGGAGTAGGAGGATGGTATCGCACGATATCATTGAGTATCTCGCGATACTCAAGATAATCGGTAAATCGACAACATGAGTCGTAAGATGGACTGGATGTCCACCCTACCTAGGAAGCTTGGTAGGTAATGATAGTGTAGGCTAGTATCCTACTACCCTAGGAAGTCGGGAGTGAAACTCCTAAGGTAAAGCTACTTGGCATTAGTACTAGAGTAGAAGGGTAAATAGGATAAATAGGGATAATACCCAATTCTCAACATATGAGTTTAATACTCTAAGATATAGCTAAAATTAGGTTATTATGGTTGGTAATGGTTAGGAATAGTGGACTTAGACTAGATTTGACCATGGTTGACCACAGTTGACTATTATGACCAAAAGTCAACCGAAAGTCAACCAGAGCCTAAAATAGCCTAGAATTTGACCAAACTTGACCAGTTGACCCAAAATCAACTGTTAGTCAACGTTAGTCAAGTTTGACCTAAAGTTGACCTAGAGTTGACCTAGGATTGACCAGAGTTGACCAGTTGATCAAAAGTCAACTATAAGTCAACCGTTGACTTAAATCGATCTAGATTAATTCTGTTTGACTTACATTGACCCAGTTTGACCTAGTTAGGCCTAAAATGACTTAGATTAACCCTGTACAATCTAGTTTGACATTATTTGACCTAGATTAACTTAGTTTGATGTGTCTTGACCTAGTTTGACTCAGTATGACTTAATTTCACTTCCAAAATATTATATTGATACAGTATTCCATCTATCGGTCCTCGAGGCACTGTTCTTAGACTCAGTCGATCTATCCATCACATTACAGGCGAGTACATTCTCTGATAACTTTTTCAATTTATGATGATTGTTATAATTCATGTAATTAGTGTAGATATGCTTGTTCTCGACACATTGGTCACACGGATTGGTATTCATGGATCCCAACATGAGATGTTATTCCTCGTTATCTTGGTATATCTTGTGCAAGCCCCCTTGTAGTTCTTGTGCAGTATATGGACACCGATTCTTGAGGAGACTTGCTCCCTTCTCGCAGAATCCCGTGTCGTAACGTGTTTTGCTTGGATCCACTCTACCAGTCGGGGGCGGAGGAGTATTAGTGTAGATATGTGGTCAAGCCTATTGTGCGCATATTGTACATAGATTGATTGTGAGTGTTGATCATACACCCCACGTATGGTTAGCCAGGCCTGTTACTATTGTGCAATGCCCCAAGCCGGCCACATGTTGTAGCTAGTACTCACACACCTAGATAGATGATTTCTTGATTCTTGTACATGCCATGATCAATTTTACTTGCCTTGTTCTAGCTCTAGATTTACAACTTACCTTGCCATAATACTCACATGTACATTCCATGATTTCTTGTATATACTCTCTATTTACAGTCTTATAGCTTTTGTCATATCTTGTGGACTGTTGTTAGTTGACTGTATTCGTTTCATCCTGACTGGATATATTGACAAAATATTACAGATGCTGATGAGGAGGATTACAGTACCTACTACGGTCCGGATGACGTAGTGGGCTTAGACTTGGAGACCTTGGTCCAGCAGGGCTTAGCTCCGCCCGACGAGCCTCTAGCTTAGTTTAGTTAGAGTAGATATTTTGGACTGGACCTTGTCTCCAGCTTGCTACTTATGTTATGATATATTATATTTTAGGATTGTATAACTATATTACTTGTGTCTCTCTCTCGTTGTTGAGCTGGATTTTGGTCTTGTGATTATATCTATCTAGTCTTCGTGCCATGATTTCTTCCTTCTAGATTGTGATTGAGTTTATCAGTATTTCATATTATATACCTTCGTGCGGAGATGAAAGGTTATTATATATTATTTGTTGGCTAGTAGACCTACAGCGTTCTACGCCATTTTTATGGTGTAGGCTGTGTTAGGGTTATATACTAAAAGCATCACTTTTTTAGTAACCTTATTTCCTTAAATTTTGAATGAGAATCATATGGGCAAATGTTTGCATATTGTATTTGTTGCAAGTGTTAATGCAAATGTCTGATATTCTATATTGTAGATAATATGGTGTGTGGTGTCACACAGAAGATCATATTATCAGTTCCCTATGGAGTATATAAATAGTTCACAACCTAGATGGACTTGGACAATCTATTGGAAAGGTTGTAGTGTAATATGGTATTAGTCTATCTTGACTATAGGTTTACACTAGTATACTTTGTGTGTATTGAACAGGACCACTTGAGGTTGTTCTCTTTGTACTGACTACATAAGAGAACAAATACCTCTGTTATTATAGATGCTTGTGCTCTTAACCCGGATATAATAACGAATATGTATATGCAGTGTGCATTATTTTGACTCATAAAAGAGTGAGATTCATTATGGATCAACAACCTCTATGGATTGGGTAATAACATTGTATGTATGATGGGCTGCTGATTATAAATAGAATCCATGTCCCGATACATCGGGTTGATGATGTCCCCTTAAGGAGCTCATAAGGATTGTCATGTAAACCCTGCAGGTGGATTATATCCGATATGACAAATAAAGTTGAGCGGTACTACTTAAGGATAAAAGATGTCGAATCAATATAGTTGTCAGTAACTTAATTTGATCGACGAACATACGATATCTTAACATGGAGAGCCAAACGAGCATATAATAAAAGAAGCCCACAAATATAATTTGGGATTAGGGAGGTAGTGCAACAATAGCTCATTAGTGGACCGAGCTATTGTTAATGGGCCTGGATTGTGTGTTCGTGCTGAACACGGGATATCCAGATCCGTTAGGAGGCCTAATCCTAATTTCTCCTCATGGTCCCTGACGTAGCCTATATATATCCTCTATTCTCTGGCCGCCAAATTACCGATCGGAAATCTGAAACTTTCTCTAAATTCGTGATTCACGTAAGGGGAGAAAGAGAGAGATGCCAAGGAAAAAAAAGGTTGGGAGATCGTCGCCCATACGACGTCCAACTCGAGGAAGGAATACGTGCAGAAGTCCGCTCGAGATTGCCAGGAATTACTTGTCTCCTTTCCGCCGCAGGTATAATTCGTGAACCCTAGTTTCCGCCTATGAAGGGTTAGAACACGTATTAGATCTGTTTAACTTTCTATCGATCAATACGCACACCAAAGGAAGGGTCCTGGGAATCTCCAGTTCCATCAATTGGTATCGGAGCCACTTTGGATCTACGTATTGATTGATACGTCCATGTTGTCCAATAAAATCTGAGCTGTGTAATAGTCGGTAGATGTAGTTCTGTTCTAACTCGATTTTACAGGCATCTTAGATCCAACTATTATGGTCCAATGCATATTTTTGATTGTGTTATTTAAACCACGGACATGTCGTGGATGTTGTTGTTGCTGTGGATGTAATTAAAATCACGAGGGTTGATCGTGCTTATTATTTTAATTTTGCAATCTAGATTATGTGTGAACTCCTTCGGGAGGCATAGGATTGATGTAATTTTAATTATTTTTGATCAATCGTGATGGCGGTGGTGGCTGTTTCTGACGTCGGACGAGATGTTGGTTTTAAGCAGTCTAGAGGCAGACAGATGATTTTCGATGAAGGAATCGACGGCCAAAACCTTAAAAAAAAATTTCGGGGCGCTGCCCCGAACCCCGCGACCTGATCGGACAGGTCAAACCCCGAATAGATCTGCGCAGTGCCAGATTGTAGATTCGAATAGTTAAGGATAGAGCAACAAAGATGACCATAATAGTTGGATATTTTATCTTATTTTTGTCATTTTATTTTTTCTGATTATGCATGTTTATTATTGTGTGGTTATTTTTTTGAAAAACCAAGCCTACATTAATAATGGACAACATGGACATAATATCAACTAGTAGAAAAACCCTTATTGTTAAATAACTAAGTGGGAGAGGATATTTATTTAGTTTAAATCCTATGGTCTCCATTACTGGTTTGTAGGTGATGTAATTATACTTGCGTGTTGGCTATAGTACTTTCCTCCATATCGGATGAGTATAAGTATGGATCACCAGTACAAACTTCCTTAGGGATAATTGTAGAAAGTTACCTAGTATGTGTTCACTTCTCCATCTGAAGGAACTCATTACAAGGTAATAGACTTAGTATTAAGTAATGGTATACACTTAGATACAAATAATGGTATCCTCCCCATCGGAGTCACTGCTATTATTTGTATGACCAGAACAAGACCAGCATATTAATTTTATTTGTCATAAAGTTATGTTGACATGATAGTAAATTTAATAAGAAAAACCTACTTGAACAAAGTTGAATTTGTATACGTCCACACTATCGTGGCATGCTAAATTCATGGTGTTCAAGGTGTTGGTGAATTTCTTATTATTGTTTTGAGGGAATCAATATTTAGTTAATTTAAAAAGTTTTTTTTTGCCCTACATAATTTTATTTATGTGATTCTCAGGATTTCAAAAATGGGTTCTTTCAGTCCACTTATGGTGATTCTTAAAGAAAACAAACTTACTGGACCTAATTATATTGACTGAAAATGTAATTTGGATATTTGTTCTGACTGCTGAGGAGTACAAATATGTACTTGTTGAGGAATGCCCACCTAAGCCCGATGCTAACTCTGATGAAGAGGTCAAAGAGGCTTATAAGAAGTAGGAAAAGACAGATGAGATGGCACGGTGTTACATTCTGGCATCTATGTCAAATGTACTGCAACATCAGCATCAGGCCATGGCCACTGCTTATGATATGATGTATAACCTCAAGGAACTCTTCGGACATCAGAGTAGAGCAGCTAGGCAGTTTGCTATGAAATGTTTGATGAATACAAAAATAGCTGAGGGTACACCAGTAAGGGATCATGTTCTCAAGATGATGGATCATCTGAATGAGATGGAGATCCTTAGAGCTGAAATCGATGGGGAATCCCAGGTCGATATCATTCTTGGGACTCTGCCTAAAAGTTTTGACAATTTCTGTCTTAATTACAACATGAACAAAAGGTTGTATAGTTTGGCAGAACTTGCAAAAGAGCTACAGGATGTTGAATCTCTCTTTAGGCAGAGTGGTCAAGTTTTTGTTTCTGAAAAGGCTTCTACTTCTAAGCCAAAAGGCGGTAAGAAGAAGAATAACATTCAGAAACAGAAAAACTCAGCAAAGAAGGCATGGGACCTCAAGGCGCGACAAAAAAAGCCGAAAGGCAAATGTTTCAAGTGCAAAGGGTCAGGACATTGGAAGACTGATTGTCCACTTCTCAAACAAGGGAACAAAAAAGGTATATCTCATTTACTAGTAGTTGAAACATGTTTAGCGGTGTTATCTACCGGCACCTGGTGTGTAGATACAGGAGCCACTAATCATGTCTGCAATACATTGCAGGGGTTCTAGGAAACCAGACGTCTCAGTGATGGAGAGATATGCTTGTTCATGGGTGATGCTACAAAAGTATCGGTCGTTGCATTAGGAGATGCTACTTTTATCTTTTGGTAGAAATAAGTCTTTGACATTGAGAGATTGTCTTTATGCACCTTCACTTAGAAGGAATTTAGTTTCTGTTTCTATGTTAGTTAAGGATGGATATTCAGTTTATTTTAATGACAATATTGTTATTAGAAAGAATAAACATTTTATCTGTTCTGGTGCATTGGTTGATAATTTGTATGTCATTAATCCTATTTCGCCCACAATGCAACTTATGAAAATGAATAATATGTCATGTAACTTAAATAAGAGAAAAGAACCTTCTTGTATGAACCAAACATATCTTTGGCACTTGCAATTGGGGCATATTAACCTAAGAAGGATTCAAAGACTGGTTAAAGATGGACCTTTGAGTTCATTGGAAGTAGAGGCACTACCAGTCTGTGAATCATGCTTGGAAGGTAAAATGACCAAAAGGCCTTTTACGGCAAAGGGGTATAGGGCCAAAGATGTGTTAGAATTGGTTCATTCTGATTTGTGTGGACCCATGACTATCCAAGCTAGAGATGGCTTTGAATATTTTGTCACATTTATTGACGATTATTCAAGGTATGGATACATTTATTTGATGCGCCGTAAGTCTGAGTGCTTTGAGAAATTTAAAGAATATAAGGCTGAAACGGAGAAACGTCATAGAAAATGTATAAATTCATTACGATCAGATCGTGGTGGCGAGTACCTCTTTGGAGGGTTTAGGGATTATTTATCAGAGGCTAGGATTGCATCCTAATTGACTGCACCTGGAACGCCCCAGCAGAATGGTGTAGCCGAAAGAAGGAATAGAACTCTTATGGAGATGGTTAGATCAATGATGAGTTATTCGGATTTGCCAGATTCGTTTTGGGGATATGCCTTAGAGATCGCAGCTTATATTTTGAACTTGGTTCCTTCTAAGTCAGTACCTCTTACTCCCACAGAGCTGTGGATTGGGCGTAAGCCTAGTCTGAAACATGTTCGCATTTGGGATAGTCCAGCACATGTGCTGAATGGAAAAGAAGATAAGTTGGAATCTCGTACAGAAGTACGCTTGTTTGTAGGCTATCCAAGAGGAACGAAATGAGGTTTATTTTATAGTCCTAAGGATCAGAAGGTTATTGTTAGCACCAATGTCCGATTCTTAGAGGAAGACTATGTGATGAACCAAAAACCCACAAGTAGAGTTGTTCTAGAAGAACTGAGACGTGAGACACCAAGTACTTCAGTACCAACAGTACAAGAGGATGAACCACAAATAACTGCACAATGTGTCGCAAATGTTACACCACAACCGATAGTGCCTCGTCGTAGTGGGAGGGTTGTGATACAACCTGATAGATATATATTCTTGGGAGAGTCATCAGACTTTGTCCCTGAGGAACAAGATTATGATCCCTGTACCTACAATGAAGCACTCCAAAATAAAGATGCAGAGTCTTGGCAAAAAGCAATGATATCTGAAATAGAATCTATGGATTCTAATCAGGTCTGGGAGCTTGTAGAACCACCCGTTGGTGTAAAAGCCATTGGATGCAAGTGGGTCTATAAGAGAAAAAGAGGATCAGACGGTAAGGTTGAAACCTTTAAAGCTCGGCTTGTAGCAAAAGGTTTTACTCAAAGAGAGGGTGTCGATTATGAGGAAACCTTTTCTCCTGTAGCCTTGCTTAAGTCTATCCGGATTCTTTTATCTATTGCAGCTCATCTCGATTATGAGATTTGGCAAATGGATGTCAAGCCAGCTTTCTTTAATGGAAGTCTTGAGGAAGACATCTATATGAAGCAACCAGACGGGTTCATTGAAAAGGGCCAGGAGCATCTTGTTTGTAAGCTCAAGAAGTCCATTTATGGACTTAAGCAAGCTTCCAGATCTTGGAACATATGTTTTGATCAGTTGATAAAATCCTATGGATTTGATCAATGTCAGGATGAATCATGTGTATACAGAAAGTGTGACAGAAATGTGGTGGTGTTCCTAGTACTTTATGTAGATGACATCTTGCTCATTGGAAACGATGTGAAGGTGTTATCTGATGTAAGGGTATGATTATCCAAACAGTTTGATGTGAAGGACTTGGGAGAAGTAGGTCACATCCTTGGGATCAAAGTTCTACGAGATCACAAGAAAAGGATGTTGGGCTTATCCCAAGCTTCCTATATCGATACTGTACTAACTCGTTTTAGTATGCAAAATTCTAAGAAAGGTTTCTTACCTTTTAGACATGGAATTGCTCTATCAAAGGAGCAGTGTCCGAGGACACCTAAAGAGATAGAGAACATGAAGGCAGTTCCTTATGCTTCAGCAGTAGGAAGCTTAATGTATGCAATGCTATGTACGAGACTAGACATCTGCTTTGCCGTAGGCATGGTCAGCAGATATCAGTCTAACCCAGGACAAGAGCACTGGACTGCCGTAAAGCATATTTTGAAGTACCTGAAAAGGACTAAAGAGTATATGCTAGTTTACCAGGCAGATAGTTTAGTTCCCTTGGGGTATACAGACTCAGATTTTCAGTCAGATAGGGATTCCAGGAAATCTACCTCAGGTTATGTGTTTACTTTGGGAGGTGGAGCCATTGTGTGGAGGAGTATCAAGCAAAAATGTATTGCTGATTCCACCATAGAAGCCGAGTATGTGGCAGCCTCTGAGGCAGCCAAAGAAGCAGTTTGGCTCAGAAACTTTCTGTTGGACTTGGATATGGTACCTAGTTTGCCTAAGTCTATTACACTTTATTGTGATAATAGTGGTGCAGTTGCAAACTCGAAGGAACCACGAGCCCATAAGACTGGCAAATACATTGAGCGCAAGTACCACCTGATACGAGATTTCGTAAAGAAAGAAAAAGTTACTGTGATCAAGATAGCATCAGCCGACAACCTAACTGATCCCTTTACAAAGAGCTTACCAGCTAAGACTTTTGATAGTCTTGTTGAGGGAATGGGAGTCAGATGTGTAGCAGCATGGCTTTAAGTATAAGTGGGAGATTTGTAACAGTATACTGAAAAGCAATGCTTTGAGTATAAGTGGGAGATTGTTAGGATTATATACTAAAAGCATCACTTTTTTAGTAACCTTATTTCCTTAAATTTTGAATGAGAATCATATGGGCAAATGTTTGCATATTGTATTTGTTGCAAGTGTTAATACAAATGTCTGATATTCTGTATTGTAGATAATATGGTGTGTGGTGTCACACAAAAGATCATATTATCAGTTTCCTATGGAGTATATAAATAGTTCACAACCTAGATGGACTTGGACAATCTATTGGAAAGGTTGTAGTGCAATATGGTATTAGTCTATCTTGACTATAGGTTTACACTAGTACACTTTGTGTGTATTGAACAGGACCACTTGAGGTTGTTCTCTTTGTACTGACTACATAAGAGAACAAATACCTCTGTTATTATAGATGCTTGTGCTCTTAACCCGGATATAATAACGGACATGTATATGCAATGTGCATTGTTTTGACTCATAAAAGAGTGAGATTCATTATGGATCAACAACCTCTATGAATTGGGTAATAACATTGTATGTATGATGGGCTGCTGATTATAAATAGAATCCATGTCCCGATACATCGGGTTGATGATGTCCCCTTAAGGAGCTCATAAGGATTGTCATGTAAACCCTGCAGGTGGATTATATCCGACATGACAAATAAGTTGAGCGGTACTACTTAAGGATAAAAGATGTTGAATCAATATAGTGTAGGATCGTTGAGCACCTCTAGAGGGGGGTGAATAGAGTGCGTGTGTGCAGCGGAAATAAAATCACCAATTTTAAAAATTTAAACTATGGCAATGATGTAAGAGCAGTAAGTAAAGATAGGAGATTCAAACTCAGTAACACAGTGATGTATACTGGTATCCCTCTGAGAGGACTAATCCAGTCTCGAGTACTCTTGCTCGATGTTAATCCACTAAAGGCACAAGCTTTAACTGAGTGCTTGCAACTCTTACACCACCGTGCTTGTTGACGAGTGCACGACCAACTCCAACATACACCGTGCTTGGTGACGAGCGCACGACCAGCTCCACAGCGAGAACTTGTTGTTGAAACTTGACGACCTCTTTACAACTCTGAATAACCAAAAGACTTCTAAATCAATCTGATAGTACTGGCTTTTGGCTAAGAGAAGTATAGGTGAGATTTGAAACTTTTTAGATCACTAGAAAACACTTTAATGAATAGAGAAGAGAATGAAGAATGAATTGATGATTTGAAGTGAAAAGTTCTTCTCTATTTATAGGTGTTTTCACCAACCGAACTCGGGCAGAACTCGGACAGAGTTCGGATGCAAATATCTCGCAAAATAGACGTTGCTCGCAGATTTGGAGGCAACTAAAATTTGAATACAAACTGACCGAACTCGGTCAGAGTTCGGACCGAACTCGGGCCGAACTCGGCTTAGAGTTCTGTCAGGAGATATTTAAAAATCTTTTGTAAAAACAGTTTTCAAACATGTTTTTGGTTATTTGTAAAATCATTTAAAAAGGAATATTTTCGAAATACATTTTTGAAATATTTGTAACCGAAAGTAAGAAAGGGTAAAGAGGTTTTTGGGAATGAGAACAATTTTAACCCTAAGCCAGTATTACCATAATTGATTTTACATAGAAATTCCTAGACTCAATAAAATGTAAAATACAGAATAAAAGTAGAAAAAAGTCTTCAGAAATTTTGATGACTTTGACGCTTGGATTTATGCAGTACATCGTTCGTTGAATAAGATTTCATGCATCCTGAAATGGTTAGCAGCATTTTCTATATTTTGTGTATGGACTAAAGTATAAGTTGATTATCGAAATCGGATGTGACCATGGAATGGGCCAACAATCTCCCCCATTTTGATAATTGACAAACTTGAGTCTATACCAAAATATATTTATATAAAATAGAACAAAATATTAAAATACCTGAAAAATTTTTGTTGGTTTTGAATTTGTGTTGTATATGCGCTTTGCGATGATATTTTTTGGGTATACTCTTTTTCTCCCCCTTTGTCAAGTAGCCAAAATGAATAGGCTCCCCCGTAAATCATGAAGCCAACAATAGAATAGACAAGACAAAGTGAAGTAAAAGAAACAATCACAGCATAGACAACTGGAATGAAATGAACTATCATAAAAAGTTTTCCACTAGAAAGCCAAATAATACAGCTGATAAATGTCTAACTAAAGCAGTTTAGACATGAAAAAAAAGAAAAAATACTACATAAACTGCATCAAACTAAACAAAACTAAATTCACTATCCCATGGCTGAATCCACATCACATCGCCGCGTCGTCCGCACCGGGAGGATCATGAGGGAAATAAGCAGTGGTCGGGTCGAAGTACTGAAAAGTAACCTCATCAGTAAAACGAGGACCAGGGAAAGCCGGGTGTGGAAGGATAGTGAGTGGATGGACTGGATCCTGAACCAGGCTGTAGTGGAGATCGGTAATACTGTTTCTCAGCACCTGGGCCTGAGAAATGTGCCGGAACTCAGAATCCTGATAACGTTGCGTGGAGACTGCAACGAAATCATCAAACCGCTGGTAGAATGCTGGATCGAATCCTGGGGCAGGGGCCGGAACAGGAGGAGCATCTGCTGGAGGGGCCTCAGCATCAGCAGCTGGGACAGCAGGAGCAGCACCAGGAGGTTGAGGAAACCGACGAGAGCGGGTCAACTCAACAGGTGGAGAAGAAACGGCACACGTTTCAAGATCAATCTCGAAACGTCGAAAGATACTAGCAAGGTGCATAGGAAAGACTAGGTTCCTACCTGCATTCTTGCAGTTGAGCATCCAAGACATCATGGTTTTTGGAACGGAGAAAGGAATTCCAAAATGAATGTGATAAAGAGCAGAGAGTTCCAAAAATGTAACTTCATCGGTAGAGCCTTTCTTCGGAAGAAGGGCCGAGAAAATCATACGATGAAGCTCGTAAAAAGTTTGGTTTAGATGTCTAGAAAAGATTCTCCGGGGAGGAGGAGTAGGGTGACAAATCAATTCCCTAAAAGAAGCTAAAGTGACATCGGGAGGGAACTGAATATGGTGGATGTCAACAAGTGCATCACCAAGATCAGGAACGTAAAAATATTCACTGATATCGGTGGCGCTAAATTCTAGTTCCTGCCCAGCAATGCAGGAATAAAAGTTCCCGTTTTGTTTTACTTGCAAATTACAGTAAAACATACGGACTGCATTGTCGTAAATGCTATCTTGGACCTCGAAAAAGTCGCGAAATCCAAGTTGTTCAAAAACAGGAGCATATTCAAAGAAGGTTGTAAAATTGACAAAGGCTCCAGCACAAATACGACGTAAGGAGAAAGAATCAAACCAGAGATCGGAGAAGTCTTTGTCGGGAAACAAAGTGCTGTCAAATTCCTCGGGATCTCTAGGTTTGGCTGGACTAAAGAGACTTGCCGGTGTGTAGTCGGATGAGGAGGAAGCACCTTGAGAAGAATTTCCTCGTTGACGTTTTGGAGCCATGAGGAGATGGAGGAAGAGGATCGCCCACTTGAACTCGTCGATTCCTTGCAAAGAGGGAGGAGGAAAGACTTCTAGAAGGAGATGGAAGTATTTCACGATTTGGTGTGGAGGAATAGTGGAAGGAAGGAAGAATTATATAGGTGCTAGGGCCGGCTGTTCGGTTCTGGAACCATCACAGCGCCGACCGAACTCGGTCCGAATTCGGTCCGAACTCGGTCAGAGTTCGGGCCGAGTTCGGCCACTTGCATTCCCGAGACAGTTAAAGCAGTCAGGTAAATAAAGATTTGTAGTTAATGATGTTTGACTGGTTTATTAACTAACTGCTGTTTATTTTCGGGTTAACTGTAGGGGTTGTCCCAGCTAACGGTGGTTCACCGGGGAACTCTTAAGTACCGCTTCGCTTCGACCGTAGCCGTGGTGACAGACATACCCTTTGTAAGTTTGTCCCAAAAAATAATTTTCATTAGATAATAAATTATCAAGTCATAAATACAGTTTTTAATTACCATATGTTTTAAGAATCCGAGAATTCAAGAATGCCGAGCTCACGCCTCAAGATGTTAAAACGGTCTTCAGCCAGTGGTTTAGTGAAAATATCTGCTAGTTGATGTACTGTATCAATAAATTCTAAGCAAATATCCCCGTGTTGTTGATGATCACGTAAAAAATGATGTCTAACTTCTATGTGCTTTGTGCGTGAATGACAGATAGGGTTCTTAGTCAAATTAATTGCACTAGTGTTATCACAATATATAGGAACATTTGAATATTGCAGATTGTAGTCCTCTAAGGTTTGCTTCATCCACAAAATTTGAGCACAACAACGTCCTGCGGCGATATACTCAGCCTCAGTTGTTGATAATGCTACTGAATTTTGTTTCTTGCTAAACCAAGAGACTAAGGCCTTTCCCAAGAAATGACATGTACCACTGGTACTTTTACGGTCCACTTTGCATCCAGCAAAATCCGCATCCGAGTAACCTATAAGGTCAAAGGATTTGGTTTTGGGATACCATAAGCCAACTGTAGAAGTTCCTTTAAGGTATCGGAAGATACGCTTAACGGCACTAAGATGTGATTCCTTAGGATCTGCCTGATATCGTGCACATATGCAAACACTAAACATAATATCAGGGCGACTAGCAGTTAAATATAATAAACTACCAATCATACCTCGATACTTACGCTGATCAACAGGTTTGCCGCTTTCATCAGTATTAAGCTTTGTAGATGTAGCCATAGGAGTCCCAATTGGCTTCACATTCTCGAAGTCGTACTTCTTCAGTATGTCCTTCATGTACTTGGCTTGGTTGATGAATGTTCCGTTCGAGTGTTGTTTGATTTGCAATCCTAGGAAGAAGTTCAGCTCTCCCATCATGCTCATTTCAAATTCACTCTGCATACACTTGGCAAATTCTTGACAGAGTTGTTCATTAGTAGAACCAAAGATGATGTCATCTACATAAATTTGCACTAAAAGAATATCATTATTCATAGATTTAATAAAAAGAGTGGTATCAATCTTGCCCTTTGAAAATCCATTATCAAGTAAGAAGGCGCTTCGGCGTTCATACCAAGCACGAGGTGCTTGTTTGAGTCCATAAAGTGCTTTCTTAAGCTTGAAGACGTGATCAGGTTTTTGAAAATCTTCAAAACCAGGGGGTTGTTTCACAAAAACTTCTTCTTTCAAAAATCCATTTAAAAATGCGCTTTTCACGTCCATTTGAAAAAGTTTGAAATCATTAAAACAAGCAAAAGCGCAAAACATGCGGATGGCTTCTAGTCTAGCAACAGGAGCATAGGTCTCATCATAATCAATTCCTTCTTCTTGATTATAACCTTGTGCCACTAGACGTGCTTTATTGCGTAGAACTTGACCATCTTCACTAAGTTTATTTCGGAACACCCATTTGGTACCAATTATCGATTGACCAATAGGTTTAGGAACGAGTTCCCAAACTTGGTTTCTCTCAAATTGATTAAGTTCCTCTTGCATGGCAGAAATCCAAAATTCATCAGAAAAAGCCTCATCAACATTCTTAGGTTCTATTTGAGAAATAAATGCTACATTAGCTGCTACTTCAGAATCTCTAAGAGATGAACGAGTACTTACACCTTTGGATACATCACCTATTATGAGAGTTTCTGGATGATCTGGTTTGAATCTCAATGATTCGAATCTTTAGGCCATACCTTTCACAAGGCTCTTCTCAGTTCCTGCATCTTCGGAACTTTTATCAGTTCTTGCCTCTTGGGTAGGATCTTTTTCAGAACTCTTCTTTGTCTTTGTAGGTGCATCTTCATCATCACTGTCGCTAGATCTATGACTATTCAACTCATCAAAGGTGACATTAATACTTTCTTCAACAATCAAAGATCTTTTATTAAAAATTCTATATCCTTTACTCTTAGCAGCATATCCGAGAAATATCCCGTCATCTGCTTTCGAGTCGAACTTACCCAAGTTATCCTTGGTGTTCAGGATGAAACAGCGACAACCAAAAACTTTAAAATAAGAAATGTTTGGAATTCTTCCAAACCAAAGCTCATATGGTGTTTTCTTCGAGATTGGTCGAATCAACACCCTATTTAAAATATGACAGGCTGTACTAACAGCTTCTGCCCAAAAATATTTAGGAAGATTATACTGATTAAGCATGACTCTAGCCATTTCGCTTAGAGTACGATTCTTCCGCTCCACAACACCATTCTGTTGGGGAGTTCTAGGACAAGAAAATTCGTGGTAATATCCACTATCATCACAAAACTTTTTGAAATCAGAATTTTCGAATTCGCCGCCATGATCACTTCGGATACGAGTAATCATGAAGCCTTTTTCGTTTTGTACCTTTTTACAAAATATCTGAAATTCAAAAATAGCATCACTTTTGTTTGATAAAAAGTAAACCCATGTAAAACGAGAGAAATCATCAACAATGACAAAAGCATAGAGTTTACCGCCAAGACTAGCGACTCTACTAGGACCAAATAAATCCATATGAATCAACTGCAAAGGTCTCGAAGTACTTACAGCGTTGATGGATTTAAAAGAAGACCTATGTGCTTTGTTCTTTTCACAGTCAGCACATACCATGTCTCTCTTGAATGGAATTTCTGGGAGTCCTTTTACCAACTTCTTTGTGTTCAGACGTGAGATAGTGTCCATGTTTGCATGTCCTAGTCTCATGTGCCATAGCCAGCTTTCATCTTGATTGGCTACTAGGCACCTTCCTGCATTATTAGTATTCTCCAAAAAGAAAACATAAATATTGTCTTCTCTAATCCCTTTATATACGGGATCACCAGATGACATATCATATATAGTACATTTATCTTTTACAAAATTGATACCATAACCATTATCTGCCAAATGACTTATACTCAATAGGTTATGTTTCAATTCAGTTACTAGACAAACATCCTTTATTATTGGGTAAGGAGAAATACCTACAGTACCATTACCTATAATATTACCTCTCAAGTTATTTCCGAAGGAGACGTATCCTTCTTTCTTCATCGATAGCGTAGCAAATAAAGATGCATCACCAGTCATGTGTCGCGAACATCCGCTATCGAGAATCCACTTGCTTCTAGCATGAGAGGGTTGAGGGTCCACCTACAAAACAAGTAGATGAATCCTTTGGTACCCATTTTCTGAAGGGTCCACTCAGATTAGCTTTAGGTTTCCAAACTAGAGTATGGTTATCAACAAGCTTTCTTGCCATACAGTATTGTGATATATGACCGTGTGTACCACAATATGTGCAAGTCAGTTTAGTGGAATAAACTGTGTTTGCAGGTTTGTTCTGTTTGGAAAACCTATAAGTGAAAGCATAATAGTGTTCGTGTTTCCTCTGTGCTTTCTTGTGTTTAGTCCTTTTTGGTATATGCTTTGCATTAGGACTAATCTTGGGCTGTGTCACAGGTATTGCCTGTTTGCCCAACTTGATTTCTAACTTTTTAGAAATCGCTACAGACTCTTCGTATCTTGCAGTCATATCAAGGAGTCTTTGTTCAGTTACTAGGTGCAACTTCTTCTCTATGTCATAAAGTTTGTGTATTTTGACATAGTCCTCTTCTTTCTTTTCAATGTTGAGGATAGCCTCATGATAGTCTACTTTAAGTTTGGCTATCTCTTCCGTGTTACCGGTAGTAGATGTCTCTTTAATGTCTTCAAGTAGATTAGACAATCTAGCTATCTCGGATGTGTGTGCCTTAATCTCTTTTCGAGATTGCTTATACTTGTCGAGCACAGTTTTGTGATCTTCAAGTAAATCGCTAAAGGCAGTCTCTAGTTCATCAAAAGTAAAATCATCAAACAGAGGATTAGATGATACCTTTTCGAATGCCATAAGACAAACATTTGTATTGCTGCAGGGTCTGTCTTCTTCTTCTGAGTCACTGGCATCACTCTCGTGCCAGATGCTTGTGTTGGCATACTTTCGGCCAGATGTGGATCTTTTGTTTGATCTTGATCGATCATATAGACTGCTCTTCTTGGTAGCTGGACAGTCCTTCTTCATGTGCCCTGATTTCTTGCATCCGAAGCATATAGTCTCGTCTTTATTGCTTTCTTGGATGTCTTTCTTCTTTCTGCTTGTGAACTTTAGATATTTCTTGAAGTTCTTCACAAGTAAGGCACGTTCATCACCACTTGATGATTCTTCATCTGAGTCGTTGCATGTTGATTTTCTTGCTTGAGCTTTGAAGGCGATGGTCTTTTCTTTTGGAGTGGCCTCTTCAAAGTCTTGCAAGTCGAGCTCATGAGTCATCAATTTGCCTATCAGTGTTTCTAGAGTCATCGTGGTGAGATCGTTTCCTTCAATGATTGCTGTGGCTTTTGGATTTCAGTTCTTTGTTAGAGCCCGCAGCACTTTCCTGATTTTCTCATGGTTGCTGTAGTCTTTACCAAGAGATTGAAGGGGATTAGTTATATCAAGGAAACGAGTAAACATCTGTGTAATTGACTCACCAGGTTTCATTTTAAAAGATTCATATTCCTGAGTCAGTCTACTGATTTTGGATTCCTTGACTTGGGAAGTCCCTTCATGGGTTACCTCAAGGAGTTTCCAAATTTCATGAGACGTCTTACAGGTAGAAACTCTATTGAACTCGGTTTTGTCAATTGCACAGAATAGTGCATTGATGGCTCGAGCATCAAGACTAGCCTTTGCTTTTTCAGCATCGGTGTACTTGTCATGCGGCTTTTCCATAAGAATACCTTCAACCACAGTAGGTGGTGGTTTCTTATACCCATCAATGACTATTGACCATAAATCAAAATCTAGAGACTTTAGAAAGAAAGTCATACGTGTTTTCCAGTAAGTATAGTTTGTTCCATCAAATAGGGGAGGTCTATTTGTGGATTGCCCTTCACCGTTGAATATAGATTTCACGGCTGCCATATATATACTCTCTAGGGTATGTTATATAAGAATATAACCTGCTTTGATACCAATTGTAGGATCGTTGAGCACCTCTAGAGGGGGGGTGAATAGAGTGCGTGTGTGCAGCGGAAATAAAATCACCAATTTAAAAAATTTAAACTATGGCAATGATGTAAGAGCAGTAAGTAAAGATAGGAGATTCAAACTCAGTAACACAGCGATGTATACTGGTATCCCTCTGAGAGGACTAATCCAGTCTCGAGTACTCTTGCTCGATGTTAATCCACTAAAGGCACAAGCTTTAACTGAGTGCTTGCAACTCTTACACCACCGTGCTTGTTGACGAGTGCACGACCAACTCCAACATACACCGTGCTTGGTGACGAGCGCACGACCAGCTCCACAACGAGAACTTGTTGTTGAAACTTGACGACCTCTTTACAACTCTGAATAACCAAAAGACTTCTAAATCAATCTGATAGTACTGGCTTTTGGCTAAGAGAAGTATAGGTGAGATTTGAAACTTTTTAGATCACTAGAAAATACTTGAATGAATAGAGAAGAGAATGAAGAATGAATTGATGATTTGAAGTGAAAAGTTCTTCTCTATTTATAGGTGTTTTCACCAACCGAACTCGGGCAGAACTCGGACAGAGTTCGGATGCAAATATCTCGCAAAATAGACGTTGCTCGCAGATTTGGAGGCAACTAAAATTTGAATACAAACTGACCGAACTCGGTCAGAGTTCGGACCGAACTCGGGCCGAACTCGGCTTAGAGTTCTGTCAGGAGATATTTAAAAATCTTTTGTAAAAACAGTTTTCAAACATGTTTTTGGTTATTTGTAAAATCATTTAAAAAGGAATATTTTCGAAATACATTTTTGAAATATTTGTAACCGAAAGTAAGAAAGGGTAAAGAGGTTTTTGGGAATAAGAACAATTTTAACCCTAAGCCAGTATTACCATAATTGATTTTACAAAGAAATTCCTAGACTCAATAAAATGTAAAATACAGAATAAAAGTAGAAAAAAGTCTTCAGAAATTTTGATGACTTTGACGCTTGGATTTATGCAGTACATCGTTCGTTGAATAAGATTTCATGCATCCTGAAATGGTTAGCAGCATTTTCTATATTTTGTGTATGGACTAAAGTATAAGTTGATTATCGAAATCGGGTGTGACCATGGAATGGGCCAACATATAGTTGTCAGTAACTTAATTTGATCGACGGACATACGATATCTTAACATGGGGAGCCAAACAAGCATATAATAAAAGGAGCCCACAAACATAATTTGGAATTAGGGAGGTAGTGCAACAATAGCTCATTAGTGGACCGAGCTATTGTTAATGGGCCTGGATTGTGTGTTCGGGCTGAACACGGGATATCCAGATCCGTTAGGAGGCCTAACCCTAATTTTTTCTCATGGTCCCTGCCGTAGCCTATATATATCCTCTATTCTCTGGCCGCCAAATTACCGATCAGAAATCTGAAACTTTCTCTAAATTCGTGATTCACGTAAGGGGAGAAAGAGAGGGATGCCAAGGAGAAGAAAAGGTTGGGAGATCGTCGCCCATACGACGTCCAACTCGAGGAAGGAATACGTACAGAAGATCTTGGGGTCGTCCGCTCGAGATTGCTAGGAATTACTTGTCTCCTTTCCGTCGCAGATATAATTCGTGAACCCTAGTTTCCGCCTATGAAGGTTTAGAACACGTATTAGATCTGTTTAACTTTCTATCGATCAATTCGCACACCAAAAGAAGGGTCCTGGGAATCCCCAGTTCCATCAGGCTGGGCGTTGTCACGCACTTGTGCCCCTACATAGGGTGCGGGTTATGACACGTTTTTAGTGGTGGCCCATACAGGTCGAAGGTCGCAATTAGTGCGATGTCGTAGTGGCGCTCGACTTAGAGTGCTGTTACGAGCCTACGGTACGTATCTAGGATAGGCTATAGGCTAAGTTACTCAATCACAAAAATAGGAAAACTTTCGTTGCTGATCTTTAACTGTCCTTTTTGATATTAATTTTTTGCATATAATTGTCCTCCTTGATATAATATTTTTTGTGCCGTATTGATTTTCTTCTTTTATTCTATCTTCAGGATGGTGCAGACCAGGTCCTAGCATCCTGAGTCCGCGGATGCGGAGAGGTCTGCTATGACTCGCGGACCTGATCCAGACACTCCTGTTGCAGTCGGGGTGTCGGCAGCAGCACTTGGGGGCACTCCTCCGCCAGTTACGAGGGCTGACCCCAGGGTTGCTACGACTATTCCGGCCGCAGTACCAGTGGTTGATATGGGTGCTCTTCCTCCTCATGCACAGCAGATTCCTTCGCCAGTTGCAGACGTACTTTCACCTCCACCTCCTCTGCCTACAGATATTGGGCATATGCTTACTTTCCTCCAGTAGATGCTGGAGACTCAGAGAGCCCAGGCCGAGGCTCAGCAGAGGCAGACAGACGCGATGCGTCAGGGCATAGAGGATGCCCATCAGTTGGCCCTTGCAGCCGTGGAGCAGAGGGTTCTGCATCATGGGACGCGTACGAGGTACGGAGATATCCAGGACTTCAAAAAGCTCGGGCCCCGTGACTTTAGCGGGATTGAGGGTGTGGTCTGTGCAGATGATTGGCTCGAGGATATCGAGCGGCAGATGAGGGCCTCCCGCCTCGCAGACGACTTGAAGGTCGAGGCGGTAGGTTTGCAGTTGCTAGACATTGCACGCACCTGGTTCAGGAATGAGCCAGCCCTAGCTGGAGAGGGCCATACTTGGGCATAGTTTAAGCTTCTCTTCAAGGAGAAGTTCTTTTCTCCTACGGACAAGATCGACCTGGTACGGCAGTTCCAGGATCTGCAACAGGGCAGTTTATCTGTGGAGGAGTACGCCGCGGAGTTTGGCCGTCTGAGCCGATACACGAAGTACATGGTTCGAGACCCGGAGATCAGGGTGAGCCGTTTCAGGGAGGGGCTAACTTAGGATATCAAGATCCTCATTCCCTCCTTCTATGAGACTTATACCCAGATCTACGCGGAGGCCCACAAGGTAGAACGGGAGTGGGGCTTGAAGCCCAAGAGGGAGCGTGATCTTTTCTCGGGGGCTACTAGCATTGCGGGGGCTGCTAAGCGCCCTCAGCTTCAGCATCGTTCTTTCCGGCATCACCAGCCGCAGGTTCAGGCCAGAGCACCGGTTCAGCAGGCGCAACACACTCAGCAGAGGCAGGCACAGCATGGGGCTCCTTGCAACTTCTACAAGAAGCCTAGTCACATCTGGGAGGTCTGCCGGAAGAGGCTGGGCGTGTGCCTCTATTACGGGAGGCTGGACATCAGTTGAGAGATTGTCCTACGAGCCATCGTAGGGTGGCCCGTGGAGCGGTGGCAGCTTAGGGGGCGCCGGCGAGAGTACCTGTAGTGCAGCCGAGGGGTCCACTTCCGACCCAGCAGCAGTGGTTTGCACAGCACCACCAGCCGCGGGGTGTTCAAGGCAGGGATTTTGCTCTTGCAACCGAGAAGATCGAGCCAGTCGCAGATGTAGTTGCAGGTTCGGTTCTTCTTGATTCTTTTTCTGCCTTGGCATTGTTTGATTCAGGTGCTACGCACAGTTTTGTGTCGGTTTCTTTTGCACTTAGGTACAATATTATTGTTGAATATCTGGATAGGGCTTGCAAGATTATGACCGGGGGAAGTATTATCCTGGTTAATAATATTTGTAAGGGGCGGAGAGTTACTCTGGGAGGCCGGGATCTGAGCGCGTGCTTGCTCGTAATGCCACTTCCGAGGTACGATGTAGTACTCGGGATGGACTGGTTGAGCAGGCACCATGCTAGCATAGATTGTAGAGTAGGCAGAGTATGTTTAGTCCGCCAGGAGAGCCAGAGTTTCAGTTTGTCAGAGGAGCAGCGGAGCTGGAAGATGGATTCTGTGGAGCCTTGTTGGCGGGGCAGGAGTTGCCGCATCCATTTATTGCAGATTTCTTGGATGTCTTTCCCGAGGAATTGTCGGAGATGCCGTCGGACAGAGATGTTGAGTTCACGATAGACTTGATGCCGGGCGCTGAGCCTATTTCTCAGCATGTCTATCGGATCAACAACAACGAGTTGGCAGAGCTGAAGAAGCAAGTCGACGAACTGCAGGACAAGGGCTTCATCAGATCCAGTTCTTCGCCTTGGGGCACGCCAGTCTTGTTTGTCCCGAAGAAGGACGGTACGATACGAATGTGTATCGACTACCGAGCGCTCAACAACCTCACTATCAAGAACAGGTATTCTTTGCCCAGGATTGATGACTTGTTTGATCAGTTGAGCGTCGCGAGGGTGTTCTCGAAGATAGACTTGTGATCGAGGTACCATCAGCTGAGAGTGAAAGGGGATGACATCCCAAAGACTGCTTTTCGTACCCGCTATGGCCAGTATGAGTTTACCGTCATGCCGTTTGGGTTGACTAACGCCCCGACGGTATTCATGAACTTGATGAATAAGATATTCCATCCATACCTTGACAAGTTCGTGGTGGTCTTCATTGATGACATTCTTATCCATTCGAAGACGCCTGAGGAGCACGAGGAGCATCTGCAGGTAGTGCTGGAGACTCTGAGGAGGGAGCAGCTGTATGGGAAGCTGTCGAAGTGTGAGTTCTTCTTGGATCGAATGGAGTTCTTGGGCCATGTTGTATCCGGTGATGGGATTTCAGTGGATCAGAGGAAGATTGCGACGGTAGAGTCTTGGTCGACACCCAGTTCAGTTGTCGAGATTCAGAGCTTTCTGGGTTTGGCAGGCTACTATAGGAAGTTCGTGCATGACTTCTCTCGTATAGCAGAGCCGATGACTAGACTCACCAGGAAGGACATGGAGTTCGTCTGGACTGATGAGTGTCAGGCTGATTTTGAGGAGCTGAAGACGAGGTTGACATCGGCTCCTATTTTGACGTTGCCATCTAGGTTCGGAGGATTCACGATCTACAGTGATGCTTCGAGGAAGGGTCTGGGTTGCGTTCTTCAGCAACATGGAAAGATAATTGCTTATACATCTAGGCAGTTACGACCACATAATAAGAACTATCTGACTCATGATTTGGAGTTGGCAGCAGTCATATTTGCTTTGAAGCTATGAAAATACTATTTGTACGGAGAGCATGTGGAGATCTTCACGGACCACAAGAGCTTGAAGTACGTGTTTACCCAGAAGGAGCTGAATATGAGGCAGAGGCGATGGTTAGCGCTGATGAAAGATTTTGATATATCCTTACAGTACTATCCGGGAAAGGCCAACGTGGTTGCGGATGCTTTGAGCAGGTATCCCGTGGCCATGTGTTTGACGATGGATCGTCACCTTCTGGCAGATCTGGAGAGCTTGGGCATAGAGGTGATAGTTCCTGGGTTTGAGAAGCAGATGAGGGGTTTTCAGGTGCAGTCAGAGCTGATGGACAGAGTCAGAGCAGCTCAATTTGAGGATGAGGCTCTGAGGGTCATCAGGGAGCAGGTCCGGGCAGGACTGTTGGATGAGTTCTCTATAGCAGGAGATGGGTCGTTGAGGCATGGTACCAGATTGTGCGTGCCGAACGGAGGACTTCGGGAGGAGGTTCTTCAGGAGGCCCATCGTTCTCAGTACTCTATGCATCCTGGGGCCAACAAGATGTATAGAGACTTGAAACAGCATGTTTGGTGGTATGGCATGAAACGCGAGGTGGCTCAGTTCGTTTCTAGATGCTTGGTGTGCCAGCAGGTGAAAGCCGAGAGGCAGAGACCCGGTGGATTGCTCCAGCCACTACCCATTCCTGAGTGGAAGTGAGAGCATATCACTATGGACTTTGTGTCTGGACTTCTGCGCTCTCCAGGAGGGAAAGATGCGATCTGGGTCATTGTTGACCGATTGACCAAATCGGCCCACTTTTTGCCTTTCAAAGTGGGTTTGTCTACGGAGAGGCTGGCCGAGATGTACGTACGACAGATAGTCCGATTGCACGGGGTTCCAGTGAGTGTAGTCTAGGATCGGGACAGCCGATTCACTTTCCACTTTTGGAGGAGTTTGCAGCTTAGCTTGGGCACATCGCTCAAGTTCAGTACCGCATACCACCCCCAGACAGACGGACAGTCGGAGAGGACGATTCAGACCCTCGAGGATATGCTTCGTACCTGTGTCTTGGACTTCGTGGGATCTTGGGAGGATCACCTTCACTTGGTAGAGTTTGCTTATAACAACAGCTACCAAGCCAGTATAGAGATGTCACCTTTCGAGGCTCTATACGGACGGAGGTGTCGTACTCCCTTGTCTTGGGATGATGTCGGCGAGAGGGTTTTGCTTGGCCCTGAGATGGTAGTGGATGCTGCAGAGAAGGTCAGGGTTATCAGAGATAGACTTCGGGTGGCGCAGGACAGGCAGCGGCATTGGGCCGATAGCCGCCGGAGGCCGTTGGAGTTTGAGGTATAGTTTAGATTTTTCTAGTATTTGAGTCTGATTGTGATTGTTTTAGATCAAGCTTTAAGTCATGTATTTTTGTTCTAAGTTGGTGATCTTTTGTTTCTGCAAATTTCTCCGACGCGTGGCACGATTCATTTTGGTGGCGGCGGGAAGCTTAGTCCACGATACATCGGACCTTTTTTGTATCTTGGACAGGGTCGATGCAGTGGCTTACCGACTCTCAGCTATCCAGAGAAGTCGGTTGAGATCTTGGACCGAAGAGAGAAGGTGTTCCGGAACCAGGTCATTTCCTTGGTTCGCGTTGCATGGAGACACCACTCTCCAAGTGAGTCTACCTGGGTGAGAGAAGACAATATGCAGGAGAGATTCCCATATCTCTTTGAGCCTTGAGGTAAAATTCTTTCTTTTCTTTCCTTGTTCTATTCATGTTGTTGTGTCAGTTTCTCATTCAATTTCGAGGACAAATTTTTTTTAAGGTGGGTAGACTTGTCACTCCCACTTTTCACAAATAGGGATAAAATGGTCATTTTTGTATTTTTTTGGAATTTTAATTTTTTTATTTAATTTTATTGTTATTTGGGGATTTTTAGAGTCGTGTTCAAATTTTAACTCATTCCGACTTGTATCGGGGACCCGGAGTAGCTTGGACTCTGATCGGGACCCAATTTTAAGTTAGACAAGGCCCATAAAATCCCACAAATTAGTCTGGTACCTTTAGACATTTTTTCGGTAACTTAATCGGCCAATTCGTAGATTTTAACTTGGCCGTTCCGACCCCGAAAAATTCCTAAGTCAAAATTTGGCCTAAAGGAGGCTCGGAGAACATTTTGGACATTAGCCAAATGCCCCCAAACCCCTATTCATGGCCGGCCACCTATGGAGGTCCATCCCCACTTCATTTACTTCTTCTCCACTCAAGTTCTACCCCAAAATTGATTTTCCCCAAAACCTAGACCTAGAAATTGAGATTTGATCTCTCAATCTTCCATTTCTCTCCAAATTTCTTCCATAGAACCTCTCTATACCATCAAGAGAGGGTGCTACCTAAGTTTGGGAGAGAAGTGCAAGGTGGAAGTGTCCATTCATCAAGAATCTTCGAATCGGAGAGAGTTTCATTGGGATTTACTCCTAATTGGTGATTTCCTATTCTCTAATTCAATTTCCTATGAATTTTGCTTAGTTTTGAAATCCATAGGAATTTCCCATGGTGGTGTCCCTTGTGTAGAGATTTTAGGCCTATGGGAGACTCCTAGGAGGACTAGGATTAGTGTTTGTGTGTCCATATATATATATATATATATATATATATATATATATATGTATATATATATATATATATGTATATATATATATATATATGTATATATATATATATATATATATATATATATATATATATATATATATATATATATATAAAAATATATATATATATATATATATATATATATATATATATATATATATATATATATATATATATACATATATATATATATATATATATATATATATATATACTATATATATATATATATATATATATTTATGTGGATGTCCGGCGCTCGTAGCGCGAGTGGCACGAGGGGGGGGCTCTCGGCGGGGAGACCCGGGAACGAGCCCCCCCTCCCGCATCAACCCGGCTGGGTGGCAGTGGCCACGGGGTTGATGGGGATGCGCGGACACCCAAAATATATATATATATATATATATATATATATATATATATATATATATATATATATATATATATATATATATATATATATATATATATATATATATATATATTTATGTGTGTGTGTCCATATATATATGTGTGTGCGTGTGTGTCCATATATATATATATATGTGTGTGTGTCCACATATTTGTGTGTCTATGTGTGTGAGGGTGTGTGTGTCCATATATATGTATATATATATATATATATATATATATATATATATATATATATATATATATATATATATATATATATATATATATATATATATATATATATATATATACCCCCTCCCCTGGCGCAGTTCTCTCTCCACCCCCCGTCCCCTCTCTGCCTTTTCAGGTCCCCTACCCCTCCTCAGGCAGTCCAGCTCTCCCTAGCTCGTCCTCGGCACCCCCCGTCTCCCCAGCCCCCCTATCCGCCCTTGCCTCCTCCCCGTCCCCCGCGGCAGCGCTCTCCGCCCCAGCTTCCCCGTCGCCCTTCTCCGCTCCCGTGCCTCCCGCGGCCTCTCCGGTAGCCCTCCCTCTCAGGCGGCTTCTTCGCAGCAGCCCCCCATCGTTCCTCATGGAGGAGTTGCTGTCGCCGTCGCTGCCATCCCAGGCGCCTCGGCTTCCCCCCTCCGCATTCTCTCAGGGAGGCATTCTTCGGCTCCATCCTCCCCTCGTCCCCCCAACATCGGGCTCACCCTCCCCCAGAGTGGACCCTCGCATACCCGTCCCGGCCCCTCGGTACCTTTGGCTCCAGGTCCGCCCCAACCTTCCTACGCCGCCATGCTCCGCCCGGATCTCAATCCCCCGAAGGGCACCATTATTCCTGACGTCCACCTGCCGGACATTGATTACTCCCAAGAAACCTCCACTCCTGTCATCCCCTTCTCCGACAAGGAATTGTCGTCACTGTCTGCGGCTTTTCCTCACACATTCGTCCTGAAATTCTCCATCGGTTGCCCCAAACTTTCTAAGGTGCAGGAAGCTATCGCCAAATAGAATCTCGCCTCCGACTACCGAGTAGCCCCCCTCGATCCCAGACACATTCTCCTACACTTGTCGTCAGAGAGCGACCACATGTCTGTGTGGTCCAAGGGCACTTGCAAGATCGACACCCACCAAATGAAGATAATCAAGTGGTCTCCAGGGTTCAACACTAAAAAAGATTCAGCCACAGTTGCTGCTTGGGTTACCCTCCCTAACCTCCCTCTCATTTGCTTTGTCCCAGCGGCGCTAAAGCGCATCGCCAACTCCTTCGGGAAGTACGTGGCTACAGCGCCCGAGACAAGTAACCTCACCAAAGCTCACTACGACAAAATCTGTGTTGAACTAGATCTCACTTCAGAACCACCCAACTTCATCACTATCGAGCTAGGCAACCACTCCCATACCCAACAAATCCTCTACGACAATCACGTTTTATTCTGCAACCATTGCCACCTAAGAGGCCACCAACCTAAGCATTGCCACCGCCTTCACCCGGAGCTCAAAAAGAAGCCACCCAAGAAAGTCACCGCCCCACCATCCCCCAAGTCGCCCATCCTCCCTCTATCGAATTCTCACATTCGATTCGATTCCAGCAATGGAGAGCCAGACCCCAACGAGCAATCGAGCAGGGCCCTGACCCCCTTCATCCCCCAACACATAGCGATCTCCAACCAATTCGCCATTCTCGAATCGGAGGATCCGGACCCCGGAAACCCTCCAGTTGGTTCCAGCATTCCAGAGCCACCGCCTCTCTCGTCCTCGCATATGGAGGAGGCTATCGACCTGGGCAGCGCAGAACTCCAGAACCACCCCGTAGGTCAGGGAGCCGTCCCTCTGACACCTCTCCACAACTTCGAAGCTCACCAATCCCCCTGCACGAACCCGGTCGCAGAAGCCCTAGCCATCCTTGGCCCCAACCAAACGAGGAGAGGTCTGCAAGTCCAAGCCGCAGGATTCCCCCTACAGCAACTGTTGATTGAGAATGCGTTCGACTCCCTAACCATTCCCTCGGAGGATCCGGTAGTCGATTCAGCTGGTGATCTGATAGGCCCCTCATCAGGTCCGCTCGAGAGCCACAACCTCAATCCTCCCACGACATCGAAAGTGGAACCATCAAACTCCCATCGGAGCGAAGCAGGCACCGTTAAATCTGCCAACATCCAAACCAGATCCGCAGCAAGGCGGAACAAAAAACTCCTCCACAATCTCACAAATGCTTAACATCCTATCTTGGAATGTTCGAGGTTTGGCTAACAAACCGACATTAAGAAGAATTACCAGTCTTCGGAAAATTCATAAGATAGACATTTTCATCATCATCGAACCTAAAATTCCCTCCAAACGTCTTAAATCTACCCAATTAGCTCTGGGTCTCCCCACGGCGATTGCTGGCAGGCACGACATTTGGATTCTCGGATCGAAGGACATAAAACTCGAAATCATCCAGGACTCCCAACAAGCCCTCTCATGTTGGGTCACTCACCCCACTCTTCCGGAGCGAGCCATTTTTTCAGCGGTCCACGATAGTTGTGTCATCGCTGAACGTAAACACCTCTGGAACTACCTTCTCGACACTTATATCCACAACACCAACACCCCCTGGCTTTGCATAGGGGACTTCAACGCCATCACCAGCAGAGAAGAGAAGATTGGAGGTCGTCCAACGCCCCTATCAGCCATGCAAGACTTCAGCGACTTCATATTCAATGCTCATCTTACTCCTCTCCAGTTCAAAGGCAGCGAATTCACCTGGTGTAACATGCAGGACGGCGACCGTCGTCAGTATTCTCGTCTGGATAGAGCCCTCACCAACGCGCAATGGAACGGTATGAGGATCAGCTCCACCCTGTCCCACCTTAACTCTACAGAATCCGACCACGCCCCTATCCTGGTGGAAATAAAAAACAACACCTATCAACCCAAAAAGAATTTCCAATTCCTCGACTTTTGGACCGACCACCCGCAGTTCTTGTGTACCGTTGCCGAAGCTTAGAACAGTCAGGACTCCCCTAATCCTCTCACTCGGGTCAGCAACAAGCTTAAAGCCACCAGAAAAGCTCTTTCCAAGTGGAGCAAACAAGCCTTCGAAGACATTTTCCAAGCGATTCGTGTCGCTGAGGACGATGTGACCCGAGCAGAAGCTTTATTCCTATCAGATCGATCCCTGAAGGCCAGGAGAGCTTTGAGCCTAACCAAGGCGATGCTCAAATTCAGGCTGAAAGTCGAGACCGATTTCTGGAAGCAGAAAGCCAGACTGAAATGGGACAACGATGGGGACAAAAACTCTAAATACTTCCATGCCTGCGTCAATGACAAAAGACACAAACTATCGATACACCATATAGCCGACGAACTAGGCATCATCAGAACAGACCACAAGGGGATCCAAGAGGCGGCCGCCGATTACTACACCAAATTATTTTCCAAGGAGACGATCCATAAAGACACATCTTTCCTTGACCAAATTCCCACTATCATTAATGATACAGACAATGCTTGGTTGGAGCGCCCCCTGTCTGAGCAGGAAGTAAAAGACGCGGTGTGGGCCTTGAACGCTCATAGCGTCCCCGGCCCAGATGGCTTTTCTGGCACCTTCTTTCGCACCTGCTGGGATATTATCAAGCGGGACATCACCGAAGCGGCTATTGCCTTCCTGGAAGGAGCACACTACCCTAAAGCAATCGCCAGCGCCAACCTCATCCTCATCCCGAAAAAAGACAACCCCAACTCCTTTCAAGACTTCCGACCCATCAGTCTGTGCACTTTCACCAACAAAATCATATCCAAGATCATAGCTACTAGAATGACAGACACTCTCCCCAAAATCATTTCGGAGGAGCAAAGCGGATTTGTAATGCCCGAAATCCGTAATGCATATTTTATACGTATTCGTATTTCTGACCTGGATTTTTCATTTTTCCTGAATTATTTATTTCAGTTATCCTTGAATTAGTTGCAGCTTAATTATCATTATGTAATTCCTGAGCTCATTTCTAATTATGTCTCTTGGTTAATTTTGGAGATAGCCTGTATTATATTTTGTCTCGGCTTGGCTTGGTTTTATGTGGAAGAGATTTGGTTCGGTTTACCTGGCTTGGTTTAATTGTATCGGCTTGGTTTGGTTTAATTGCATTGGATCCATTTAACCCTATTCTATTCTCTCACTGCCACCGTACCTACCTACCACCACCACAATAAATTCCATCATCTTTCTCTCTCCCCCTCATTTTACTCCACAGCAGCCGAGAGAGAGAGAGAGCCCCTCCCCCTCTTCTTCTTCCCTCTTCCACAGCCGAGAACCCTAACCCATTAGGCAAGTGCTTTTTGGCCACCACATGAGAACCCCTTTTATTTGTCCATTAGATAGATTAGTTCACCATGAACAACATTAGAACTTGGAGTTTCTGGATTTGAAGCATGGATCTCCTTAGATCTGAACTTTCATGAATCTCAGTTTTCCTCAAATTTATTTCATAAACTTTGATTTTTGGCGTCTTTGAGGTTTCCATGTTGAGGAGAATCAAGTTTTACACAACTTTGGTTTTTGCAAAACCTGATTTCGTTTTCAATTGAAAGAGTTACGGATTTTTGCAAGTTTTTGGGGTGGGTGTTCTTCCTCTCGGACAGAGGTAGGAGAAGAACACAGCCTTTCCCTCCTGTTGGCCACGCGGCTCCCGCGTACGGCCTTGGCGTAGAGCTCCTGCGTAGTGTTGCTTGCGTAGAGCCCTTGCTTAGGGTCTTCTGCGTATTGCACCCTGCGTATTGCACTCTGCGTAGCCTCCCCTGCGTAGTGCCCCTCTACGCAGCCAGCACGTGGCCTCCTCTCCCTTGTCCCCATCATGAGCCTTTGAGCCCCTACACGCACGCCCACGCGCGTGGGGCCCGCTGTTTTGGTTTTCGTGCAAACATAGCCCCTGCGTATGCTGGCCTGCGTACTGTGCATTGCGTATGCTGGCTTGCGTACTGCTCCCTTGCGTATGGCTTGCGTACTGCTCCCTTGCGTATGGCCTGCGTATAGCCCCTGCGTATGCTGGCCTGCGTACTGTACATTGCGTATGCTGGCTTGCGTACTGCTCCCTTGCGTATGGCTTGCGTACTGCTCCCTTGCGTATGGCCTGCGTAAAGCCCCTGCGTATGCTGGCCTGCGTACTGTGCATTGCGTATGCTGGCTTGCGTACTGCTCCCTTGCGTATGGCTTGCGTACTGCTCCCTTGCGTATGGCCTGCGTATAGCCCCTGCGTATGCTGGCCTGCGTACTGTGCATTGCGTATGGCTTGCGTACTGCTCCCTTGCGTATGGCCTGCGTATAGCCCTGCGTATGCTGGCCTGCGTACAGGACCTCTGGTGCCCGTTTGACCTTCAATAGCCCTCTCGTTTTATTATGAATTGGAGCTTCTGATATTTTGTAACTCACAACACTACCTGGCCCGACTTGATACACTTTGGACACAACTTGGAGTTGATTTCCGTATTAATGGTCTTGGCTTATTTCTCGCTGGTTCCTTATGAATTGCAGATTTTAGCTTATCTTTTATAACTATCACCTGTAACCTGTAGTTCATCTTGCAATCTAGTAATCCTTAACATTAGTAACTTGTAACTTGTAACCTGTTAATCTTCAACCTGTACTTGTAACTGGATATTTGTAGCTTACACTTGTATTTTCACACTGTATCTGCATACGAACCAACCAGACCTGGGCATGAAGTTCCCTTGACTTGACTTGATCATGGCCCGTAGCGGCGCACTCCTGACTTGCAACATGATCTGACCAGATAACCTGACATGACTTGCTGACCTGATAGCATGATAACTTGAGCTGCTGAGGCAGGCTCCTTGACTAGTATAACTTGTCTTGACACCGTGGGTGTTCTTCGGTTGCTTGTTTTAAACCACCAGTCTTGTCTTGCATCATGTCTAGGACATGAATTCCTGATTTCCCACGGTCAGGGATTCATAATGGAAATGGACTAAGATTAATAACTAGCTTAATTCACTAGTCATGACGAGATGTTCCTCAGCTACAGGCGATCCCGTTACCTCGGCAACAATCGTTTGGACTTGTAGCCTGCCGACGAGTAGGGCACATTTCCAGCACACTGTCAAATGGGGCATCCTCAAGCTATTTGTAATGATAACAAGAACATGATCTCTCTCTCTATTGTCACTATTCGCCTGGGTAACCTGGATAGCTGCAGGGCTTGTGGCGGAGATACATCTCACTGCATTGTTAGTAATTAGGCTTGGGATAACCCTAGTTAGTTAATGTAGCAAGCCGTAGGCTATGATTGGCCGTGTATTATTGGATGGTGTCCAGCCTTGTCTGGTCTGGTCTAGGACCAGCCCTGATGGGTCCAGCTCTTGATCGTTCCAGTCTCTAGAACTTGAATGCTTGACTTGCACTGGATGTGATTGCAAGATTTCTTCTCTGTCACTGTAGTGTAACTCTCTTGTATGACTGTCCTCTAAGCAATAACTGGTCAGTGACTATGTACTGTTCAGGTGAAGGGTTACAGTGGTAACCTGGCTACCTGGTACGGTACATTTGTCCTTACCGTATTTATTGTGTAGATGGCACTTATCTATGTTATAGCTTCCTGTATATGATTGTTATCTTCAAGCAATAGACTGGTTAGTGACTATGTACTGTTCAGGTTTCCTGGTACGGTACATTTGTCCTTCCTTGTTTATTGCCCGGATAGCATTTATTTCTTATTTTTCATGCATCTTATCTGCCATGTTCTTCGGTATTATTATTATTTTCTAATCAAGTTACTTGTTTCCTTTTTCTGTGATCGGGATACGTGCATTGGTACCGCACAAATCTCGATATGCTTTTACTTATTTCGCTGCTTTTGTTTGCTAATGATTTGCTGGTTTTAGTCCTTAAGTGGAGCCTCCTTTGTGGCACTTGCTCTTTCTGGGGTCTGACCCAGCTGGTTTTGTATGGCCAGATACCGGAGCAGCAGCAAGGGATCTACCTGTCTTCCAGCCAGATGGTGACCGCCAGGCGTGGCCAAGGCTTCGAGTGGGTTTCTTTTGTTCGCCCACTTTATTGTAAATTCATATTATTTTGAGGCGTTTAGCCGACGAGTACGTGTTAGCTCGATTGCAACTTGTATTTATTATCTGCCTACGGGCTGTAACGTGATTGACATGCCCCGGGGGTTGATCATGTATGACTTAACTCTGAGCTAGTCTTTACATTTTGTTACGACTAGTTTCCATGATCATCTTATATGTAATGTTTGGGATGCCTTACAATTGTATATTTGGTGATCTGTTATCTTGTAACTTATTTTACTTGTTGAGATTGAGACAATAGGCCATTTGGACCGTAAGAGACTGTTGGTTTGTAGAATACCCTCACATGCTAGACAGCCGTGATCGTATAGCGGGATGGTTGCCGTCCCAGTATACGTAGCTGGCTGTTCACGTTCTCGTTCGTCCGTATTCCGGGAGCGGGGCGTGACAGGATTCGTTCGCGGAAGGAACATCCAGGACAACATCATGCTGTCACTTCCCGTTCCCAGAATGCGTATTTTTATTCATGTACAACTCACGTATGTTTATTTAGTATATATCATGTATTATCTTGTATTTAAATTCTTTTAATTTTATGTTAATTAATTATCTACATTTTACTCCTGCGTTTTATTTTCTGCATTCTTCCTGCTCTTAGTCTTGCTTGTGGTTCGGGTTCATGGAGGGTTTCGGGTTCATGATGGATCAACCCGACCCTATAACCCCCACCTACCACCACCTTTTCATTTAAAGCCAACCCCTCCTTTTCTCTCTCTTCATTATTTTTCCTTCACCATTACTCTTCTTCTTCTTTCTCATTACTCTCTCCACCTACCAAACCCACATAGGCAAGTACATCTTGCTTCTTCATGAGGACCCATTTTTATGGTTCCATCCTCTTCTCCTTGTGATCCTAAGAGAGTTTAGAACTTGGCATTTTTCGTTTTGAAGTCTTAATTTTTGTAGATCTAGAAATTGGTTATTTTTAGATTTTGGTGGTTTTGATCTATCAAACTTCTCTGTTTTCAAGTTTTGATGGTTCCATGTTGTAGAGAATTTTATACTACCCAATTTTGACCTTTACAAAGTTGGATTCGGATTTATTTTGACCAAGTTATGGACTCTTGAAGCTTTGGGTTCAAACCATGGAGTTCTTGCTGTTTTGGAGAAGACAGTGAGCAGTGCGCGAGCTTTTTAGCTTGTGCCACTGAGTTGCGCGTGCTCTTTAGTGCAGCACAGTCCCCATACGCTGCCTTTTGGAAGCGTAGGGTCTTGCATACGCTGCCTTGACAAGGAGTCGTATGGAGTTCATATGCTGCCTTTTAGAAGCGTATGACTTGCGTACGCTGGCTTAGATGGTAAGGAGTCGTATGGAGTTCATACGCTGCCTTTTGGAAGCGTATGACTTTCGTACGCTGGATTGAATGGTAAGGAGTCGTATGGAGTCCATACGCTAGCTTGACCTGAGCGTATGCTGCCTGAGCGTATGCTGTCTGAGCGTATGATGACCTGAGCGTAGCTTGACCTGAGCGTACGTTGACTTGAGCGTAGGCTCACCTGAGCGTAGCCTGCTTACCCTGGATCTTCTATAGCCCTGTATATTGATATCTTATTAGATGTTTAACGTCCATTTTATATCCTTACGCCTTTTTGCATAAACTTGATATAGTCATGATATGTTAATATTTCTGTTAAATATAGATTGTTACATGGGATGTACCATATGTCGTGAATTGAGTTATAGATACCCTGATTGACTGGAACTTAACCCTAAGAGTCGTAGACTCGACTCCACTGAATGCTATTTGACTTTCATGCCTTGTCACCACTGATGATAATGGTTATCTTGACTAAAATTGATCATGCGTTCCTAGTTGGAACTAAGAGACTGGCTAGTCGTCTTATTGAATGAAATGAATGAGACACGTTCATGTAATGAACTATTGTACTCGATTAGCCAATTTCGAATATTGGCATACAGGCACATGCAGGCTTCAAACTATTTATTTATCTATTTTACAAAAACAGTATGTGTACTTTATGGTTAAGGCATGATTACTCCGTAGTCAGATTTGATTGTTGCATCACGCTATGTAAAACCTACAACCTAGCCGCACGGGTATCGTTGTAGAGTTGCGCATATCGTACCCCATACGAAAGTACTCATTTGAATGACCATGATCCACGGCATGAAACTTCACTCAACGTAGAGACTATTAAGTTAAATAAAATAATGATGGCATGGAGAGAATGGATTCCCGAGTTCTTACATGGCAGCCCCCTTGGGACTATTAAGTGCCCGACGGGCCGGCTGGTTCCCACAGATACTGTAAATCTGTCACACGGGCAAGAAACAGTATCTGCTTATATTATTGTACATGCTATAACGGCGGGCGTCCCGCTGGGACTCGTCTAACTACATGATTGGCGCAATTGATTGACTGGATAGACTAGCCTTGCTCGTACATAGTAAGAACTGAGGAATCCCTAATTGTATAATTCCAGGATAACTTGAGACTCACGATAGCAAGCCGTAGTAGTTGATTGGCCGTTCAGGATGATTTGTTTGTGTACTGTACCTACTCTGTTACCTAACTGAGATGATCAGAATGTCAGGACATGACGGACCAACTTCTGTCCTTGTTTGGTTGGGAGGTTGGTTCGAAGTGTCGTGATATTGTGTGAGTCTTAATAGATAGCAGAGATTTATTATCATACTCTCTTATTTCTGGTTTTAGTTCTCATGTCGTGCTCCCTTGTGGTACTTGCTATTAGAGGTCTAACCTCTTTGGTTTTGCATGGCCAGATTTAGAGCCAGTCCCCGAGGATCCAGCTTACTTCTACCTTCAAGATGGTCAATACTAGGGGAATGATCGCAGGAGGACTCGAGTGGGTTCCTTACTTCACCGCTCGTTTTGTTATTTACTTTATACTTAGCCGTTTGGCACCGACATGTTAGTCAGATTGTCTTGTACTTACTTTTGCATAATTGTAACTAAGTCAGTCTGCAGCTGATAACAATTGTGTACATGTTACTATACCATCTGGCTATGTTTTGGTAAAGCCAGATCTCAAGAACATTTTGACTAAGCGTTTGGGACGCCTTACTGCTTTATCTTACATGTTCTCTATTTCTGTTTCTTGTTTTGAATGATTGAGACAATAGATGTGAAGTGACCATAGTAAGACTTTCATGTAGCATGCACCCCCTCGTCTGGTTAGACAGCATTGATCGTATTAT